>JACXGI010001022.1:56772-106082 GCA_016801175.1 Esox masquinongy | reverse complement strand
GGGGGGGGGGGGTGCGTGGTGGTAGGCCCGATCCAAAATCCACCCATAGTGCTGCCATGCGTCTGTGGATTTGAAAACATTGGATTCCGTATTAGCAATTCCAATAAGGTTTCCACTTGTCCTCTAAAATGATTCAAGCACCCTTTTCCTACAGTTGTCACAGGTGTTTTAATATGATAAACAGGATGATTTTGCTAGGTGGTTATCAGGATTGCACTTTGAAAGGGATGACTATTTTTTGAATTTCAAGCAGGCATAGTTATTCTTTTAGTGGGGTTACTCAGTTCTTATCGCTTCAGTTCTGAATGCATTTGCACTAGTTGTTGGTCTACAGTATGTTTTACATCACTAGAAGTTAGTGGTGTGGTAGTAGCAATTGAATAGTTGCACTAACAGAGAGCAATGAACCGTGATGCACTTACTCAGGTACCTTGAATTTACTAATGTAGAATGAGAAGAGAGCATAATATTATTTCCTCCGTTAGATTGCCTGTGAGCAAAACTATATTTGTTGTAGTGAAAACAAAGTGGAGTGTGTCTGTCTAATCTAGTGACACATTTGCAAATGTATTTGTCTACAACAGGCAATAGTGTTAACTGGAAATTAATTCAGGACTGGTTTTGGTATCAAGTAGCTACTTTGCTCAGGTAGATTGTGGTCTTAAATTGTTTTACATTATAATAATAGCATTTTATAATAACTGGGAATAATACTGGTTAATGTAGCACTACTATTAAATGTTTGTTTTCTGAAATAGGATGGTTGTTTATTATAGTATTAATTCAGTTATGTGTGGATCTGTTTTCCACAATGTGCAATTAATACCTTTTCCTTATCTGTAAATCACATAGTTGACACTAAATCCAAGTGGCTTGGAATTTTTTGGTTTGCATAGCTACACAGTATACTGCTGATACATAAATTTGGCCTTGTACACAGTGAGAAATTAAAGATGCTGCCAAAGATTCTTTAATAGCATCTATGTTGGGCAAAACGGTCATCATTCTCAATTTGTTGAAACAAGTGTCTGTACATGTTTGTCCAGTTGTAGGTAATGCTGTAAACTGCCAGAGGGAAATCACAAATGTTTTGTACTGTGCACTTTCCTCAACCGTCTCAGCTGTCACACATCTTGCAAGGCCTAAAGTATTTGCTGTGAAGTCTTACAGTACGCCAAACCAAAGAACTTAAGAGTTAACTGCCTTAAACAGGGACATAATGACAGACATGTAATGTTGGATTCAATTTAGGAACCATTTGGTTACTTGTCAGTTGCTCTAACTTCTCTGCTACATGCTGCCCCAAAACAATCTGATGGCACAAATACAAAATTAGTATATAACTGCTGATTGGAGTCAGAACTAATTCACTTTAGCAGTACAGTGTATAGCTACAGTAGGGTTTACATATAGTTTTGTCATGCATTGGGATAGCGTACAAATGTGGAATATGTTAAAAAGGCAGTTCTTGTCAGACGAAAATGTTCTACGGTTTGGTTCAGTGATACACCCTAGGTTCGTTTTTGTGAATGATAGACTCATCTAAATTGTTCATGCTAGCATTTGTGCAGATATAGAGATGAAAAAGATTAAATACTCAATAACAGGTATAACAATTATGTGCGCATTTTTACAAGTTATCGTTTCACGCAGTTAATGCTTGCTAACTGCAGGAACACAATTGACGAAAATGGGCTGTTGTTTTTTTACTTAAAGCATTTACATGTTCTGGCTGAGTCTTTTTTGAGAATATTGTCTAATGTATGCTGTGCATGTTGCTAGTTTGAAGTTAATAGAATAGTACCTGTACGTTGCCAATTCAGGTTTTATGGTTTATTAATTGAATTGTTTTGAAATGCACTTTATGTTGAAATACTGTAGGCCTGTTTGAAAACAAACTACAATAAAATAATTGAATTGAACGTCACTGGTGGTGGTAGTAGTAGTAGTAGTAGTCATTTCAGAAATATTAAGTGCACACAGTAAAATCCATGAAATAGACTAAACACTGCACCGCTGGTTATGGAAAAGGATACAAAACTTAACCGAAGCAGCCGTGGTCGACCGCAGCACACTTTACGCCTGCTGTTGGTGCGCTTGCAAGAGCATTCGGAAGTGACGCATACAACAGTAAGCGGCTAACTAGCTTAGCTAAGAAGCTAATCAGGATTTTGGACGCTGGCAGAGATGGTGGCTGTGTGTTACAGCCGTGACTGACAGCTGTTTTGCTATTTAAACGCGACTTGGAAACAAAACGACTGATACTTTTTTGACACAGGTAAGCGTGGTATAGTTGGTTTTATACCCTGAAACGCAACACGTCATTACAACAAACATGTCAAAAGTGACGTCTCTCTTTTGCTAGCTATAGTAGTTAGCTAACGTTGGCTAGCTAGCTACCTACATAGCTATCCGTGACAGGTTTGATAGCGTAATCCAGCTAACTGGCTGTATTGGTTGTTAGGTGTTGGTGGTAGCCGATGACGTTGATTGGCTAGCGAATTTGCTAAAATGGTCTGCCACATGAACAAAACAAATTGGAAGTCATTTGTAGAGAAGGCAGACAAACCAGTTTAACTGGACAAGTAACATTACATTATTGGTTTTGCTGGTTAGATCAGTAGAATTGGAAGATATCTAGAAACGATCCTTCCGCAATTGCTCAACTAGCCGTTGCGTTGGCCGACTCATTGCTGAGGTTAGCTTACACCTGCCAGAGGAAGATTGTTTACCATTATTTCATAGGAGCGAGCTAGCTAACATAAGATCCCTGCTTGTTCAGCTCCACATATCCTGGGTAGGTGTTATGTCTCAATAGTTAGACAGTGAGGCAAGAACAAGGGGAAATTATTGCAACCAACTGCAACATGAAGCCTGTAATGATCCTACAGTCATAAACATAACGTGTTTTTTAAATGAAGAATTAAATATAGCCTAACTTATGCTATACTCAGAGAGAGTTTGGAGACATCATATTTCAGCATTGCATTTGGTTTAAGATCGAACTAGATGTCCCATCTTGCCTACTTTAATTTTAGGCCGTTATCAGACACCAGTCGTCAGTATTAGAATCTTAATTGCACACTACCGGTTGAATGGAATAGGTCCGCTCTTCTGGAAACTTGAATAAGGCCCAACCAGTTGTATACCCAGTTATTCTTCCTTACTGGGATTGTGTAAATGGATATAAAGTGGTTATTGAAATGATAGGATAACAGAAATACTACTGGGTTATTCATTTCTCACCAGAAATGCTGGGTTGTAGTTTCACTGCCCCAGCTATGCAAGCAGTGTCTCAGAATTTGGTACATTTACCACATTAGCTACATTTTGTTTGGGTCATATTTCAGTAAGTTATTGTGGCATTCATGTGTGAATCAGCAGAGCATGTTCCCCAACAGTGTGGATTAGGCATAAATGACACACAGAGGAAAGAGTCTGATGAAGTCATGGGTTCCATCACTCAGTTGGTTTCCTCTCAGCTTCAGATTAAAGTCCTTGGGTCTGTCCATGTCCAGCAGTGTTCACTTGCTGACTCAATTATGGTTGTTAGCACTGACGTCAGCATTAGGCCCAGGTGTTGAGAAGAGTAATGACAACATGTGCTGCCCCGCAGGAGACCAACTCAGGCAGACAGAGGCTTCGTGGAGCCCGCATCCAGAAAGGCACAATCCCTTCACAGTGATGTGCACCGCTTTAGACCAGAACTCTGCTGTAGAGCCCTACTAGGCAAAAGCAGTGTGTTAGGGAATAGGGTGCCATTTTGTTTTACCTAGCCCCACTGATTGATATGCTAATAGGATATTATGTCTGAATGTGTTCATTCTGTTGCTATTGTTGTGGTGCTGGCGCTTGGACAGCGGTTGTCTGGATTTGTCAATAGGTGCAGACACTATGCAAATCACTGTCTCTTAGGGGATTTGTTGAGGGATGTGTCTGTGTGTCTGCACTTGTCCACCGTGGGTAATGTACTTTTTGCTACTGTGGCAGTTAGATGATCAGATCCACTCTGATTTATCTTACCTGCCAAATATTTATTTTTGTCATGAGTATGCAAATAAAAATCATTCTTTAATGTTCCTGAAACAAAAAATGTATGCTAATAAATACAATAGTAATCACAGAAACAGTTCTATGTCACAACGGTGTGAAGTGTGCATTGTGTGTTCTTAAGTAGAAATGTGTAAGCCCACAAATTAATAAAAAGAAATTGCTAAAAGTTGGTAAGTGAAAAGTTGTTGGAAGGATCTGTGTTCAGTCGATAACAGTATTGAATTAGGTGAGACAAACATTTTCAGCTCGTGCTTTGATAGCCTGTTACTGTGGTAAATAGTCACTTGCCATTCTCTAACTTTCACAGCAACATCTTCACTAGTAGGAGACAGATGCAGCAAACTCAAACAAACATTGAAAAATTGCATTGCATTTGTTGAAAGGGATTTAACATAGAAACACAAGCACAATGTGAAGTTTGTAGCCTTTCTTATTCTGTTGTTTTTTTAAATTTGTTTTTTTTACTTCCCCAATGGTTTGTGTGACAACCCGCCAACATGGCTTGTGATATTGACTTGCCCACCATGACAAAGTCCTCCCACAATTGGTGGTTGCGGGCATTCATTGCCCACCTGAGTACTGTGAAGTTGTAGGGGGTAGTTCTATTTATAGGATTGCAACCGTTAATCAAAGTATTTTGGACCCAGAATTGAATGTGTTACAACGAATTGCAATGAAACCTCTTTCTCGCCATGTGTCCAAAGTCAGGCTGAGCCACCATGGAGTCCATGCTGAACAAGCTTAAGAGCACTGTCACCAAGGTGACAGCCGACATGACCAGCGCCGTCATGGGCAACCCTGTGACCCGGGAATTTGAGGTGGGTCGCCACATCGCCAGCGGTGGGCCTGGCATGTGCTGGAGGATCTACCATGGAACAAAGAAGTCCACCAAACAGGTTATGGACTGATACTAATACGCCTATTATTATTTTAGGTCTTTAAAACCAGTGTTTGCCAACCCGGTCCTTGGGCTGCCACAGTCTGAGGACTTGTGCAGTTCATTCAAAGTATCAATGAGACTTATTTTAACATCTTGCCGAGTGCAGGATTCAGCGAATTTGACTGAAAATGTCAGTGGATTTCCCGATGAAGATCATGAATCTAGTTTTATTGTCTCTTGTTACAGGAGGTGGCTGTGTTTGTGTTTGAGAAGAAGATGGTGGATAAGTATCAGAAGTTTGACAAGGATCAGATCATTGACTCCCTGAAGAGAGGAGTGCAGCAGCTAACCAGACTGCGCCACCCTCGGCTGCTTACTGTCCAGCACCCACTGGAAGAGTCAAGGTGGGTCTTTACAATGTGCTTTACAAAGAAAAAGAAACAATATAAAAATAAAATGGCATAAAAACAAATACTCAAATGGAAACATCAAAACAACATCATAATAATTGAACATAGAATAAGAAAATAGACACAGAATAAAAACGGGATAAAAACATAGGAATCTATAAAAGCTGTAAGGCTAAACAGTGCGGTTAAGTTTAAGCGCTTAGTCATAAGTGTGTAAAAAGAGGTGTTTCTAACCTGGATTTAAAAATCGATACGTTTGGGGCACATCTAAGATCTTCTGGACGTTTATTCGAGTTGTGTACAGCATAACTGCTAAACGCAGCTTGAACATGTTTTATTTGGACTCTGGGCTCTACTAGCTGACCTGTGTTCAGTACTTCTCTCGTTCTCAATACCTCTCTTTCTCCTTCAATCACTCCCTCACTCACTTTCATATTTACTCAGTAAGTCATTGCGCTGCAGCCAGTCACGATAAAAGCTTTGGGCCCAGCTGTACAGGCCTAACACTAAATAATACATACACCGACCAGAGGAAATGGAATAACAGAGTTACTATTTCACACCATCCTTCTTTCTGACTCACACACACACACACAAGCACACGCGCTCCATCTTCTCTGATTACCCAGTCCTTCCTATAGTGTGATCATCCTCTTTCTGTCTCTGGTGTGTTTTTGTTCAGCGTATTTTGGACACACTGATGATGTGTGCACTTAAACGGAATTCTCTCTCCCTCCCTTCTACAGGGACTGCCTGGCGTTCTGTACAGAGCCTGTGTTTGCCAGTCTGTCCAACGTGCTGGGCCAGTGGGACAACCTGCCCAGCCCTGTGCCAACAGACATCAAGGAATACAAGCTGTATGATGTGGAGACCAAGTACGGGTTGTTGCAGGTGAGACTGGAAACGCGTACGGTATCACAGTTTCACGTTCGGTCTTATATATTATCTGCAATATGCTTCATGCCTAAATGCTTGAGGACTTTTTTTAGTTTTATCCTGTCTTTCTCACTACTCGCATCTCTCCCTCAGATCTCAGAGGGCTTGTCTTTCCTCCACAGTGGGGTGAAGATGGTTCACGGGAATCTGTGTCCAGAGAACGTCATCCTCAATAAAAGTGGATCCTGGAAGATCATGGGCTTTGACTTCAGCATTTCCTCTACTAACCCTTCTGACGCTGAGGTGAGACTCTCGGCACATGGGAGGGGGAGGGAGGGAGGGAGGAAAGAGCACGCACGCAGCGCGAGAGACAGAGCGAGCATATAAACCTCTTTTGGCGAGAGGGTGTGCATCTCAATTAGTGTTTGAGGCCAGTGTTTCCTCCTTCCCGTGTGTCCATGTTAATTCTCACATCCATGTCTCCAACCCTCCCCCAGCCCAAGTATTCCTGTAAGGAGTGGGAGCCAAACCTGCCTCTGCTGTGTCTGCCCAACCCGGAGTACCTGGCCCCTGAGTACATCCTGTCTGTGAGCTGCGACGCCGCCTCAGACATGTACTCACTGGGTGTGCTGATGCACGCTGTCTTCAACGAGGGAAAGCCTGTGTTTCAGGTCAACAAGCACGACATCTTCAAGAGCTTCAGTCGACAGCTGGACCAGGTGAGGGGAGAGAATCGTTTAAAAAAAACAACAACTCCTGTTTAATTGTTGCCCTGTTCAATTTGCCTGGCTCCCACAACAACACACAGTCTAAAAGTAATCTTGCATATCATCAACAGTCTCAGTTAAAATTAGGTTCAGGTGTGAAGTAGGTTCTTGGATCTGAATTGGTTTTCTCTTATAATTTCTTCTAAACCAGTAAGTTATTTTAAAGATGGGACTTTGGAACTGGAAGGAGATTGGATGACTATTCCACCAGACTGGCGCTTAAAGTCCTGATTGAGGAGACGTTCATGTTACTGCTACTGAATAACTGGATCAGTACCAATGAAGTTGGCAGTGCAGATCCACTTCGTACTAAGTTGATAACTCTTGGACTCTGTTGAGCAGCCAAAGCCTCAGGCTGGAGATTTCCGTGAGATGGCATGTCTTGCTGTTTAGGACCAACGAAGGAGAGGGGATAAAGACGTACTTGGAGCTATTCAATGTGCATCTTTGTAGATCTCTCTCTTTTTAACCTGTTCTCCCTGGTGTCTGTAGCTGAGCAGGCTGAGTCCCTCCATGTTGAATAAGATTCCAGAGGAGGTGAGGGAGCATGTCAAGATGCTTCTGAGTGTCACGCCCAACGTCCGTCCAGACGCTGACCAGATGACCAAGGTCAGGATGTGACCCCGAATGACTTAATAGCATACACATTTTCACATTATTTCAGGATCACGGGTCACCGTCCTAAATGGAATAAATATTTGGGAACACCTTAATTTTCTGGGTTATCAATAAAGCCAAACTTTCTAATGGGCTGTCGGTTGAATCAGTCCAGTTCTGTTTCATGTTATTATAAAACATGTAGCAAGTTGATCCTGTTACAGACGCGGCAGCTGGTTCACTTAGATAATCCCAGCTCTGTGTTTCAGATCCCTTTCTTTGACGACGTGGGGGCGATGACGCTGGCGTACTTTGACTCGCTTTTCCAGCGGGACAACCTGCAGAAGTCCCAGTTCTACAAAAACCTACCCAAGGTCCTTCCCAAGCTCCCCAAGGTCAGTGGTTGCGACGTGTGTTGATCTCCAACAGCTTTACATTCTACATCCTCTTGCTAATCGAGTGAAACTGGGCTCTGCCACAAATGCGTGCTCAAAATGTGACCATGCCTATTCAGACTGAAGACATGATTTCCGCCTCTTCTTCTCCGTCAGAGAGTGGTGGTGTTCCGTATCCTCCCTGCCCTCACGTCCGAGTTCGTCAACCCAGACATGGTGCCGTTCGTCCTGCCCAACGTGCTGCTGATCGCGGAGGAGTGCACCAAGGACGAGTATGTCAGGCTCATCCTGCCAGACCTCACGCCTGTGTTCAAGCAACAGGAGCCGGTCCAGGTAAACACACGCGAGTGCGCTACTCAAATCCACACGTGGCTTGACGTCAAATAAAGGGCACATAGTCCCCGTACCCAGTTCTGGGCATACATATGCCCGTGTTCGCGTCTGTTTGATAAATGCTCACTTTGTGTCGCGACGGTGGCGTGGTTAGATGGTGTCGCTCAAGTCGAGGATTTTCTGAGCTTTGGGTGATAGGTCTCTAATGGGGCTGTCATCCCTGTTCCTTTGTCTTTTCTCCTTTCCATGCACTCAGGCCAGCAATATGGTAAGTGGTCTTTGCTAAGCGTAGGTGTTAAGAGAGCGTGTGTAACATGTAGTGTGTATATATATTACTAGTAACAACCGTGTGTGTGCGCGTGTGCGCGCGCGTGTGTGTGTGTGTGTGTGTGTGTGTGTGTTACCCCAATGCTTAAAATAGCTCACTTTATTCTTAGTTTCCTTTCACTGGTAGTTTGTAGCCTTCGTCTTCCAATCTCCTCTTTGAACCATGTTTAACCCTGTTGTGCCTCCCAGATCCTGCTGATCTTCCTGCAAAAGATGGACCTGCTGCTAACCAAGACCCCAGCGGACGACATTAAGAACAGTGTGCTGCCTATGGTCTACAGAGCCCTGGAGGCTCCCTCCATCCAGATTCAGGTACTACCGATCTCTAAGTCAGGCAATTGACACGCAGCCATTTCTCAGCAATTTCTGGCAAAACTAGACAGGCATAGTAACCACCCTCAGTGATGAATGAGACACGCTTACAAACGAAAGCGTCACGTCTGCAAACTGAGGCTCACTTGAAGCAGCTTAGATTTGCACTTCCATTCTATTTTCCTCATCAGTGTGAGTGTTGCGGAGATGAGGCTGAGGCACAGAAAAATACATCCAAAATTCAGTATCCTAAAACTAAAAAAGGAATAAGCAGTAATTGACAATATACATATTGAATGGTTCATTATTGTATTTTAAGACTGTAATATTACAAGAAATATCTAAACTGACACAATGGTTGATCCCACTAGCCCTAGCCTATTTCAGGTCATTTTACTCCTGTAATGGACTCTCTTACCATTTCTGCAGAGGCAGTGAAAGAGGAAATGAATAAATAATACTGTCCTGAATTAATAAAAAGGAATGTTTCTACATCTAACTAGTTCATCCTGAAGATTTCCTGAAACATCCTGAAATTTTCTCTTTCCTATTTGCTCCTGAAGCAAAGCTGTTTAATCGCCCATTACTTGACCAGGTACTTTGCATTGTAAAAATCTATCTCTTTACTTATCCAAATGAGTCAGTGGTGTGGCAAAGGAAAAGTGTGGTGAAGTACAGCAAAGGTAAACCTTTATCCACAGGAACAAATTACCTGACCATGAATCTTAACCATGTAATTATTTTGTGGATTTCTGAAAAATCTGACCCGGGTCCAGCATTGAGTGGAATATTCCAGCACCATTGACATCCTACTACACAGCTGACCAAGATCATTAGGCCTGTTGTTGACTGAAGTGTCCGCCTGGAGATCTAGACTTTTTGTGGTCCTCTGGAAATCACTGCATCATCAGCACTGCTGTGTCCCCCTCACAGGAGCTGTGTCTGAACATCATCCCCACGTTCGCAAACCTGATCGAGTACCCCTCCATGAAGAATGCGCTCATACCCCGCGTCAAGTCCGCCTGTCTACAGACGTCCTCACTTGCAGTCAGTCTCTCTTCCTTGCCGTCTTCTCACGTTTTCTCTGTATTTCTGTGTCTTTCTATGAATCTCTCAATCTCTTTCACTCTGTTGTTTTTTCTGTTGCACCGGTTCTCTTTGTTGGACATACGCAGTTGTTTTTGACTGACTGACCAGTAACTGGTGTTCTTTGTGTTTTGTAGGTGCGGGTAAATTCCCTGGTGTGCCTGGGAAAGATTCTGGAGTACCTGGACAAGTGGTATGTCATTGACGAGATCCTGCCCTTCCTGCAACAGATCCCCTCCAGAGAACCGGCTGTACTCATGGGGGTTCTAGGTAACAGAAGATCTAGAATGTCTGCGAAGCTCAGTGATAGTCCTAGGAATAGCTGATTTAAAAATAAAAAATGTTTTGGAAGTTGTAGCTTATTTTTCACTCTTCTATAAGGAAATGATGAGTCAACAACTTGCCTGGTATAAAATCTCAAAGACCAAAATAAAGCTATAAAACTAACACTCTGACCTGTTGTTGAATGATTGTTTCCTTCTCTCCAAAAGGGATCTATAAATGTACCTTCTCCCATAAGAAACTGGGCATCCCCAAAGAGCACCTAGCTGCCAAGAGCCTGCCTCACCTCATCTCCCTCAGTATAGACAACAACCTCAACCTCAACCAGGTAGACCCACACATTTATCCTTGTGAAGATCCCTACCATGAATCTCATTCAAAATCCTGTTTCCCCTGAACGTAACCCTAAAAAACCCAACCTTAACCCTAAACCTAATTGCAGCCCTAACCTCAACGGAAACTTTCACATTATACCTGATATTTTCCTTGCAAGGATTTTTGGTCCCCATCGGGATAGTAACACTTGTATACACACAACTTATGTTCCCATCCTCCTCTTCCGGTGTGTTTCAGTTTAACTCCTTCATGGCTGTAATCAAAGACATGCTAACTCGTATGGAGGCGGAACACAAGACCAAACTGGAACAGCTGCACAGCATGCAGGAACAACAGAGGTTATTAGTCCTCGTGTCTTTTCTACCCTCTCTATAATATGGTTTAGACTATTTTTGCATTTACCAGCTTCAGACATTTTATTAGTTAATAATGACTCACGACATATTGTTTTGAATCTTCAGGAAGTTGTTTAAAGACGAAGGTTGAGTGAAATTTGTTGTTTGTTAAATAATTCACTTTAAATAATTCACTTTAATTCTCTCTTCAGGAGTATGAATATTAATACCAGTCAGTCCAACCAATCGGAAGAGACAAAGCGCACCCCTAGCCCTGGCAACCAGGTGAGAGATCATTTGCTTGCCATTGCGCAGATTTGGCAAACATTTTCATGTTTTTCGTGACGGACTGGTGATAAGGAACGGTTCAGTTAATTGAACTGCTTTTAACGTTTATATTGTGATTTTATTTTTTGGATATAAATATGATTAAGTATGGCTATTAAGTAACTCTGAGTTCTTCAAAGGCAGACCAATTTCAACCCCCCCCCCACACACACACACACACACCAATTGACCAATTATATCAAATCTTTTATAATTACATATTTTTTGTCAGAGCTGGTTGTATTGGTCAAAACCAATTAGTGGAAGGAATATTTCCACCCCATAGAAACCTAATTCATGTGAAATAGAAACCTAATTCATGTTTTTTGGAAGGAACCTAAGTTCTTGTAAGCAATTCAAAAACTTAAGTTCTTGTAATTGTAAACAATTCAAGGTCATATTTCATAGACATCCGTAAACACTGGCCAATTACTTGAATGATAGGTTGATGTATAGCAAATGTATAGTAACAATGTATCTTAGCATATGTTAGCTTTTTGAAACTGTCATCTTTTTCCAGATTGATGATATCTTTGGAGGCAGTTCTGGGAGTGCCAGTGTTACTGGGAAAGAGAATGGAACCTCAGCACCAGCTCCTCAAGTAAACAGAGTATGTACTCCTCTCATTCAGTTGGCCAGACTGGGACAATGATATTTCATTGGAAGTCAAATTAACAGTTGCAATTAAGTCTCTTTGTGACTGTTACCCAACCCATCTTGTCTTGTAAAGACATTAGTAGCTATATTTTCGAGGGGTTCTCAGCTGTTTGCTTTTTCTCTCATCTCTGGCTTTTCTGACTTACTCCTTTCTCCTCTTTATAGATGTCTCTGACTCTGGAGGAGAAACAGCGGCTCGCCAAGGAGCAGGAGCAGGCAGCCAAACTAAGGAACCAGCCGGCATTAGCACCGAAGAGTATCAAACCAGCTACTCCTGCAACCCAGGTAGAAGACACACACACACACTTTTGTTGCTTGGTCGACATTAACTCCTGAACTCCTATTATATAAAAACATTACTTTACTGCTGTTCATTTGCTGCCTGATCCACTTCAGTGTCCACCTCAAACCTGAAACCTTTTTGACATTGAGCTGACGTGTTGATTCGAACTGATGTGTTTGGCAGGCCAAGGACCTTACCAGCAGCCTGTTAAACAACATGACATCCCTGGGCAGCCTGTCCCTCACTTCTCCCCCCAGACCAGGCCCTGTCCAAGGCAGCACCATCTCAGCCTACCCCTCTACAGCTCCCATGGGCTCCATGGCCCAGGTCAGCAACGGTTACAAGCCAGCTATGGGCTTCCAGACAGGGGGGATGGGAATGGGCATGCGGCCTGCCAGTTCTGGCCTCTACGGCGGAATGGCCACCGCTACCAGCACACCTAACTTTGGTGCCTTGACCCAGAACCAAGGGAGCACAAACGCCCCCGACCTGTCTGCCTTGGACTCGCTGTTCACGTCCAACAAACCCAAAGTCAGCCTCAACCAAATGGCCCCTCCCAGGCCCACCCCTGGGACCACCGTCACCCCCACCCCTTGGCTCAATCAGTTTGGTTCAGCCCAGCCCAGTCAGACAGGTCCTATGCAGGGCGCCCCACTAAGTATGGGAGGGGTTCCCAGTGGGTTTGGGATGCAGGCCAACCCTTTCTTCAGCCCGCAAAACTTCTCCCAGCCCGCAGCCGCTCCTGGGATGAATGCCGGTGGCGGGCTCAAGCATAGCACGTCTGTCAACAATGACCTGAAAGACCTGTTTGGCTGAACTGAAACCTTCCCCACCATCGCCACACTCTTAATGATGGCAGACTTGAGAGGGGGAGTTTAAGTTTTCATCCGGAGAAACTTTTTAGACAGACTGCGAAATGATGAATCCACTTAATGACGTTGCTATTTGTATTTTAATCCGATGCGACTTGAGTTGCAGCGCGGCTCTTCAAAGCTCCCGTCGGACTGGACGCTGGAGAGCCAGCTGTTCGATCTGTCCCAGGGTTCCGCACCTACGTGAGTGAAGAGGAACCTCATGTTGTATACTGCTGCCAGTAACGCTGGTGGGAGCCTAGAAGACTAATGGGTAAATGGTTTTCCTACAATGGATTACCTTCTCCGTAATTCCTATTCTACCTAACGGGGTGAATGGTGGCATAGAGAGAGACCAGTCATTGTCAGTGCATTTCTGTTTGTTCCAGCCCAGTTGAGACATACCTGTAGGTCATGCAGCACATCCAGGTGGATTGCAATATTATATCAGTGTGATTGCTGAGATTAAACACTTTTGATATGTACAGTCTAGGCTAGAACAGCAACGTGCATCCTTTGGGTGGTCACCTATGGCGGGGTTGAGAAACAGAGGTATGGGTGAGACAGCTGTACAAACTAGCAGTTCTCGTGGTGGGCTCCTTTTGCCACTTCGAGGACGACAATCCAGAATGGAGTGTTAGCGTTGAAGACTGAACCGCACGGCTGTAAAGGCCTAATTATCCCCGAGCCACAGTGCTACGTCTCCTTGGAAACCCTCTCCACATTCACAGCTTGGTTTTAGGACCTTTCTGTTGTCAGCCTAAAATGAGATTAAGTACTGATTAAACAGGCTATCAAATTTGAGTGGGTGAAAGAATCAATTGGAATGATTGCTCTCATAGAGATTTTCTGGTCTTTAAAATTATCTAAACAGTCTTGCCACATTTTAAAGATAATTCTAGCAACTAACTGGGCATCTGTCGGTTTTCTGTCATCCTTTCTTAACTTTCTGCTGTCTTTAAATATGACCTCAAGTCTTTTCAAGGGCAGAAATTCTTCAGTTTAAAAAGGGATTTTATTTTTATTGTATTCTTTTGGATCAGGGCTTTCTGTCTAGAACTCACCTTTATGTGCTAACTGTTTTGCTGTAAGGGACATCTTTATTGACAATTTATGTGAAGGAGTATAAACAAATGTTTGCATATTTCAGTGAAATGTCAGCGCAGTGCTCTCAATCTACGTTGTTTTCTTGCTTGCTAACTTTCGCATTGCATGTCTCCATCTTGTAATTCCCCTTTGATATGTTACTGACATGACCAAGATGGGAGACCACAAACAAGTCTTTCTACCCACAGAGTCCATTGCTAAATCAGTGATTCTGTTGACAGTGAATCTAATAATGAATCCCACTATGACCAATGTATAATTTTATTCCGTGCGAGCAGAAGATACATTTGTGTTCCTATTTGTTTGACATATCAAAGGAAGAAATCAGTTCTTTTTATATACAGTATAATATCACGAGTTGAGCACTTTTTTTGCTAAAGGGGACCTGTATTGCATTGTTCAACTATAAATGTATAGCTATTTAATATTGGAGTGCTCTTAAAGGGGACCTCACATTTTTGTGCTCTTGTGATAATGATTGAGAGGCCTTAAGAGAGGTGTGTGCAATAATCAAGCCTGGGTCTGCATCTCAATAGTCAAATGTAGCCTTCTTTCCTCCTCCGGTTTTCCTGTCTCCTTCCTTTTATCTGCAATGATCTGAAGTCCCAGGATAAATGAAAGCCCTACAGTGAAAATCAGAAAGATTGGCTTTTCACCTGTACACCTGTTGAAGGATGGAGACGAAATCCTCACTGAATGCTGTTTGCAGACAGGGATGTATGTTTAATTAACGGAACACATGCCCATGCACTACTGGGTGGTAAAACATTGTGCATACTGTTAACCCTGACTTGGTGAGTAGTCATTGACAGTGTCGTCGAATAAAAAAAAAAATAAACAAGGCTGGCTAAAATCTTGTTTTGTTGAAGACCAGTGACGGAAGGTCTGTCCTTGGAAAAAGGAATTTCCTTCACCAATCTTTCACGAAAGGTAGCCACACCTGTGATTGTAATTATGACGATGAGAGCCTGAGGGCAAGAACTACATTGCATTTCTCGCATTGTGACTTGTGTCTCGACATGAGAACAAAAGAAATGTAAAAGCCTATTCTTCTACCAGAATTCTGATCCTTTGTATACTACTGCTGTAATACATATGTAGTGTTGCCTCTATGAACTTTATATTGTGTTAGGTGGTGTTGTCTGAGGTGATTCAATGAAATGTACATACATAAAACAGTCACAATCTAATTCTCTGTATGTTTATTTAGGTTTGAGATGAAATTTGAGTCTTGGAATTAGATGGCCTCAGTCAGCATCTTTATTGGAAAAAAATGACAGTGAAAACGTATTTAAAAAGACCAACATTGACATTTTAAACCACTCAATGGGGGTATTTCCGCTGTTTCCAGGCCAGAAAGAAAATGATAGCTGAACAGCGGCAGTGAAAAGCTGTTTAATAATATAGTTTATCGTATATACAGAGGCGGAGCTTTAATGCGTGCATGGCACCCAATCAGAGGCGCCAACAACAAGTTTCTCTTGGTTGTAAAAATGATGAATGAAATGAGTTGTTGATTTGCTAAATACTATTTAGTTAATAGAATACTTATGTTGACATTGAAGTGATGAACATCTATATTTGTTTTACGATTCCATAATGTATTTTTATGATCGAACAATCAGTTACCGTTGGAGTGTAATGTGACGTCGAAACCTGACGGCTCGTTTGCTAAAGCAAAGGTCTGAGCCGTGGAAGATGTTCTAGGTAACAAAACATAAAAAGGGAAGTCGATAAGTCTACCACTCAGAAGAAGAAAGGCAATACATTATGAAAACAACAATAATAACAAACGTCTTTACTAAAGTTGTTGCAGCAGCATGACAAGATTGATAGACCTGATGTTACAGTACAATGACAGCAGCAACACTGCAGCTTCCAGTGAAGGCGAGGAAGACAGGTGCAAAAGCAGCTAGAAACGAGGCCTTGTAACTCCAGGTACGATTTATTGTAGCCTAATAACAAGCTTCTTTTCATCATGGTTGATGAAACTTGCGCAAATTATTCGGGGGAACTGTGTTAAATATCAATCTTATCTGCCTCTGTCTTTTCCGTGGAAAATCAGGTAGCAATACTACGATTTTTGGAGGGGGAGAACACATCACTTTCAGATTGAGTCTGGGTCCTGATCAGTTCATTCAGCTCAAATTACATGATATTGTTGATAATTAGAAACGACTTAATAATATTTTCATAGTATATTTATCACTTAGAATGTACAGACAAATCGTGATTACAAATAGGAGGAAGTGCAATAGAAGGGGTTTTATTCTTAGCTAGAGTTATATACAGCATAAACTTGATCCGTCTGAGTGCAAAGGTAACTTCACCTACATGAAAAACTGTGAAAAGGGGTCACATAAAAGTAGGGCAGACCAACTACCCATGTCAACAAAATAACACTATCTCTATAGTCTGAAGTGCTCTCCTCTGTATCTTTTCAGATCTAGAAGGCCAAAAACAAGTCCAATTCAGCGTATTGAGGTATAATCACAATGTAGTTCTTGGCTGAGTGGGACAATCCCAGCAGTCAGACAAAGGAGTGTCAACCCTGAGATACGAGACTTATGTTGTAGTGGTCAATTGGTCATTGATTTTGGCGTCGAACAGATCGTGTGGTCTGAGTTGACAGGTTTCTTTGGGTCATTGCTGCAAAAGACAAAAAAAATCAAAACAAAAAACTGTGAGAAGGGCGTTCTCAGCCATTGGTGTGAGTTTGGATTAATCACAGCAATTTAACTACTCCTGAATCTCCAATCAAACTCCATCATTTACCCTTAGGCACTTGTGTAGTTACGCATTTACCTGAAAAGTCCAGTTGGTATTTCAACCTCATAGTGGTAAAGTTCATAGTTCCATTTGGGTTCTGCTGGTACTGAGCTTCAATGTCCTGGCTTGATACACTGCAGATGCCATTTCCCTACATGATTGTCACAGACAGACAGACTGGTCATAAAAATAAATTTGGAAATATAGAAAAAAAAAAACACCCGCTGTATAGTTTTTTTTTGTTGCTTGTGTTGAATAAAACAAATTTGCAGCTTGTTGAATGGAGACTTTTCTTACAGTGTCCAGTGAGAGAGATGGGTAAAATATTTCACATTACTTTGACAAAGTCCTTCCAGTGTCCATCCATGTCTTGAAACTGCCAACGATACTGTGAGCCTACACTGATCAGGGGACAGGAGTACATTCTAAACATTTGTCTTAAAGCAATTTTTGTTTTAGCACAGTTGGCGGAACTTATTAATGGTTGTGTCATTATAGACCAAGGAGTTCATCCTGACTACATGATGACCAGACCCGATCCTGAGGTTTGATTCGTGACACAACTAAGCAGACAAACTATTCTGTTCATACCTGCTCATTTGTTGAGTCCCTGATAATAGAGTCCTCCTTACAGATCTTTTTGTCCCAATGCGATCATTGGTCTGACACATTTCTAGAAGTGACACAGAAAAAGTAGTGTTGTTGGGCAGGAGTTTTTCCTAGACAAGTCACATTTTATAGTACACCAGAACTGAATTCAGTCTCACCAGAGAGGTTGAGGGTGTAAGAATGTCTTCCAGCTTTGAAGCGTAACTGGCTCCCTGGGTTCTGCTGGTAACATCTTTCGATCGCAGCGCTGTCCAGTGAGCATCTCTGGAAATAACCTAGATGATTATGCTGCTATACCATTACTGTCTCAGTACACTTTCTTTCTGGAGGGTCTGAGTTTTACATATCCAGATTAAAAAAATGACCCCAATTATGTGATATATCATAACTCCCCAAGCCCTTCTGTTTCTTTTCACGCTGCTTTGTCAACCAGGACGTAAACTGAATCAGGCCATGGGAGTACACACTCCTCCATTTGACAAGCTCTGTTAAATGTACAGAAGCCCAACTGCGCAATTTGTCACTGTCCTACTGACCCACTTAATGATGTGACCGACATAGGAGCCTTGGTGATAGTGATGCAACAGCACTTGAATACATTGTCTTACACCCCGCTGCACCACTCGGCAACACACAATCTATTATATAGTGTGCTATTTTGCAAGGTTGCTAGGAATAGACAATGTTCCACTCACTGGAGTCTGGTACTCAGTCCACACTCCCTCTTCGCCCATGAACTCCCATTTACAGCCAGCAGAGGGGGGTGGTGGGGCAGTTACAGTGGTGGATGAAAGGGATGCACTGCAAAGGTATTGACCCAAAAATACTGAATTTACACTTGAACATTATGCTGACTGCGTCGAAACAATAAATGATTGCATATACGGAAAATATATATTTATCTTGACACTGGGCTTGGAGAAGAAACAATTCTAATTATTGTATTATTATTTTTTACATTCGTTGTTGAGGTCTGTGAAATATTTCTTAACATTACAAACGTGTGTTATAGTTATGTGAATATAGCACATTCTACTTCAAAAATATCAGATGCTCTATACCATTGTGCTGTTTGTTTTACTTCAGGTGAACATTTTAGGACACATTACTGTATTCTATTTGAAAAGGTAGGGTGAGTCTTTCTTTCTGTATGAATGAAGAGAAAAACATGGTGTTATGTTTATCTATAAAGCCCTCCTGCAGAAACAACCAGCATATCTAGCATCACTCATTAAGATTAAAATTAGAAATGGAGTATGAGAAAAAATGTTGGATACATGTCAGGTCGTTTTAGCATGATGAAAACCCTTTCAGTTGCTATACATCACAGACATGGAATGAGCTGCAAGCAGGGTTTAACTGTAATTTTCACAGTTTAAAAGACTGTTGGTTGTTTCTGTAGTTGACAAATGTATTTGTTTTCTATCCATCAAAATATTTTAAGGTTACTTTTTCATATTTATCTTCTTTTTGCTCTCTGAGATATTTTCTCCCTTTTAAATTATATTATTTAGGCACACTGATGAGATGAGATTAAAATGACAACCCAAACTCAGTGTCCTTCACTGAATAAATAAAATAAAAGTATACAGAACGTCAGCGTCAGTCAACATTAACTCCATTTAGCTAACGTTAACTCCATTTAGCTAACATTAGCCATCCCTAGTTGAACATTTACAAAAATGATGGGGCATATTATCATGTTCTTATAAAGATTTTTATGAAAGGCCTCAAAGAAATATATTGAGTTAGGATGTATAGGCAATGTTTATATTGTCATTATGATCATTTGCCCTTTCACATCCTCAATATTTCAATCAGCAGGAAGTTTGGTTTAAATTGACTGACATGCATCACAAACGGATACAAAAGTTCAAAAGTCGCCTAGGCATATCGAGCCCTATGAGGAAAGCCCGATTCACCTTGTAGGCCGCTAAGACATTCACAGGGACACCTTCGAGCATTAAGTGGTGCTTCCATGCCACACCTTTACCAATCAGATACCTCTGGATGTAGAAGATGTCATGTTATAGGCTCATATTACCTTATATTCCCTGAGACGATGGAGTTGAACTTTGGCCTCCGCCTGACATTTCTCTGTACTCGAGTGGTTAAATTGGTTTGTGTCATAGCTGTAGACAACAGGACTTGTGATGAGGAAAACTAAAGGAGCCTTATCTTTAACAAAGAAATGTTGTCTTGGGGAAATTGAAAAAAAAAAACTGTGGGGCTGGGAGGCAAATTTTAACTCTTCTCCATTAAGATTCACTTCAGTTTCTTACACTACTCATTTTGAAACAGTTTGCTATAGTGATAAAAAGTTCACTGTGTTTAGTTTACCTGTGAAGTCTAACGAGTAGCTGGTCTTTCCGACGGTGAACTTAAAGGCTCCCTGAGGTCTGAGGATGTACTGTCGTTCCACGTCACCACTGCTGACTGAGGCTGTGACCCTCCCTTGACCCTGGGTTAAATAGAGGAGGGAAAGAACATTTATTTCAATTTAATTTGTGTTCGGTTCCATTTAGTAATTTGTGTTATACGACCGGCTGGCAACTTCCAGATTTACTCACCCGAGAACCATATTCACACCATGCTCGGTTGTCTTTGAAATACCACCCAATGTCCTCACTCTGGCCCTGAGCTAGGAACGTCAGTCTTCGCACAGCTACGCCAGAATAGTTTGCCTCAATCTGATCAAAATCTATGTAGACCTGCCTGCACAGAGCGGAGAAAGATAAACACACAATCCTTCTGTTTTTGTGTAAAACCTATAAGCCAGAACTAAAATATTTAATTAATAAATATTTGGATCCTACGTTTGAGTCTTGAAACTGTTAAAACACTCCCTCTAAACAGAATAAAATAGAAATAACACAGAGTCTGTATACAGAAACTGCACTAAACTTCTCCACTGACCCCATGAGTGATGTGTAGATGGTCATTCCTTTGGCCCCAGGCTGGCAGTAGTGGGTCTCGATCACATGATCATTGTCAATACGCAGCCATCGCTGCCCTTCATATAGCTGCCATTCAAAACGGCTTCCCCTGGCTGTCAAAATGAGGATTAATAATTTTGTACAATAATTGTGCAGTTGGATCAAGTAGATACTGCCTTCTGCTCTATAGTCCTTTTCTGTAGCTCTTGACCTTAGATTTACAGATTTACCTGGGCGAGACTGCTGGATAGGTGTGGTCTGCCCAGAGAAGTCGTCTTCCTCTTCCTCCTCCTCAACATATCCCTATAATTATGAAATGCACACTGGCAATGGAATAAATGTTTGCCTAGACTTATGGCAAGTTTTACAGCAAAACGTAGACTTGTTCGTTTGTGTTGTACAGAAAGCGAATGCAAACAACGAAAGTTGCAACTAAAACAGCTGATGTTATGACCTGTAATTGGAACTTACCCGATAAATATTGCCAAACCCACGTATTAACGACACTGTAATTAAAATATGTTTAATATATTAAATATGAGTGATAAATCGTGTTGTTATTCAAAATAAATGTCAATTCGTGAGGTCAATGAAAAGAACCCGCGACTTGCTTCATAAACTATAGTAGAAAGAAAACATTCCAAATTTGCATAGAATATGCCGAGTCTGGAATACAAAAATATAGTTATCTAATTATAGTATAATACGTATATAGCAATAGTTATAGTTTGATATGTGTATTATAAAAAATCTTACTTTTAGTTGAGAGTACACAGCTGTAGTGTCATTCGTCTCGGGAATCCGGAACTTATTTTGTCTTTCACTTTCAATTCTTAAACCCGCAAGATAGGTTTTGTCTAAAGGACTTCAATAGAGCAGTTGAAAAATGTTTTACAAAAATAAGGAAACGCATAGGTTGATAGATACAAACGATCAAATTGGGATACACAAAAAATAATGAATTAATCTTTCACACTAAACTAAAATGTATTTGCAGTTCATACAAGAAAATCTGTCATTTGAAATAAATGTATTATGCCCTATGGATTTCATTATAATAAGAATACAGATCGTTTCTACAGCTTTTGTACGATGGTCGACCAAATTAAAGTGGCTATAATGCGCTATGAAGTTAGAGTTGTTGTCAGTGTAAACTACTGTTGATCTAATTGTTGATCTAACTTCCACCAGGTGGTAGCAAATGAGGGATATCTCCTTAAAGTATTAAGGTGGCTCTTGCCTAAAAGATATAAGTTGACTCCCAAAACTCAAACAAAAACCCTAAATATATATACCATTATGTCCGATTTACATCCAATGCGCTACATTTTACCTTGCCTAATTATCGAGGGAGACCAGAGGTGAACGAAGAAATTGTGTAGCCAAATATACTTTATATAGGCTACCTAACGTTGCTTTTGAAAATCAGCTGCATAATAGAATTTAATAAGGGGCTTTTCAACTTGACCTTGATTTCAGCCCACAACCTTCTCAGCCTGTTTGGTGGCACATGCCAATTTAAATGGAAACCAAAAATGTGTCTCTCTCTACAATTTCTCTGATAGTGTAAAATGAGTTGATCAGGCTGTGGATTGTGGCCTGTGGAATGTGTTGTCACTGTTGTCAGTAGCTGTGCAAAATGACTGGATATTTGTGGGAACTGTAACACACTGTTGTGCAATTCAATTCAGATCAAAGATGCTCGGTGGGTGAAATGTCTGGTGAAAATGCATCACCCTGGAAGAGCTGGGACATTTTCAGCTGCACATTTTACTGTAGAGGACCCTTTTATTGTTCCACCACCAGGTTCATCTGTGAAATGATCATGCTTTTTAATCAGCTTCTTGATATGCCACACTTGTCAGATGGATGGTTGGTCTTGGCTAAGGTCAAATGCTCACTACCAGGTATGTAAACAGGTGCACAAAATTGAGAAATAAGCTTTTTGTGCATTGGAAAATGTCTGGAACATTTTATTTCACCTCATTAAACACAGGACCAAGACTTAAAATGTTGAGTTCATATTGTTATTCAGTAAATTTGGCTATTGAACATGTAGACATCAATGGGTGTCTTACATGATTGAGGTATGCACTGCAGGACAATGGTCAGTCCATTTTCAGGCTCACTTTAAGGCAGTGGGTGTCACTCCACGTTACCAACAATCCAGATGTAAAGTAGGAGTGACTGGGTGGCTAAACAGTTGGCAGTTTTAACAAATAAAAAACTAGAAGGATGTGTCTACCACAGTACAGTACATATAGGTTATTACCCGGCTTGAGGTAAAAAACAAAATGTTTTTTTCCGCCTATTCTCAGCATTAACGCCCAATAATTCAAACTAGAATACTCATTACTATATATTGGCACATATTGCTGTAAGTGAATGCAGCTCGGCTTCCACCCCTTGACAAGACACACTGCCCCAATCAGGCCTCATTAGGGGGAGCTAAAAGGGCCCCTAAGAAAGCAGCTTCGGCAGTAGTGAAGAGCTGGATGCTGCACCCGGGTTTTTGGTTCCTTTCGGTTTTTGATTTCTTCCACTTTTTGTTAATAAATTCCCTCCAGGGCCCAGAACACTGACACTGTGTCCGTTCCCGGTGTATCGCCCTGTTACACTACCTACATTTTAACATCATGCACACAAACTAGATTTCCCAACTAACTGAGTATGTTGGTCTGCTCCAGCATTCAAACATGTCATAAAAGTAAACAAGTACTTGTGTACACACAGCAGTTTCTTCTCGTGTGCATCTTCGTACCTACATTGTGCCTTCAGTATAATTAATTTTCCTTGTCAAGTACATTAATTGTGGCCTATTCAGCTACAGTTATGTATTCTCACTTTAGGTAAGCTCACGGCAGGCTCTTGCAAGTTGAAAATAGTAAACCAGCAATTTCAAATGAAATCTCTAAATGATATGTCATAGTAATAAAAACAGCAGTGATGTTGGAGTGCCGAGCTGTTTCCTCTGTGTCTAGGAACGCCTGATTTTACGCGTCATCCCTGTTGTAAGGTTGGTTTGTCTCATGGCTGCAAAAGACAGAGACAAATAGAGAATACTTTAAACGTACACTCAACATACATTGTCTGCAAGGCTACACCTTTCAGGCATTCTACCTGAGAAGTCCAGTTGGTAGGGCTGTCCTTTGACAGTAAAGAGCAGAGTTCCACTGGAGTTCTGCTGGTACTGGTCATCGATGTCAGCACTGGACACTGAGCTTGAACCATGTTTGAAGGTGTGCCATCTCCCATTACGCCCAGCATATTGCCACTCAGGAGATCCACTGTGGTGCGCTGAGGACATACTCATTCTCTGGAAAGCTGATGTAGCTTGATCAGTTCTGTTAACAGAGAACATTTCAATACCTCAAAATTATCGACAATACCTTAGATCAGCACATTAATATAGCAATGGTTTATCTACGGCACAACCCCCATCTTTTAAAGGAGTAATCCACGATTGTGTTACTTACAGATTTCCGCTTTGGGGTGGTTGGTACCTTGGACGACGGACAACTCTCCTCTTCCTCTTGCTGCTCACCTGTCTCATTTCTGTCAGAAATAATATTTTTTACACAGAAACTATTATACAAAATGCACTGTGAACATCTGCTTTGGTCTTAGGGTTCTCAGTCTGACTCACGTCTGAATTTGATCTCAAAAGTATTCAAGCCTATGTTGAACGTGAGTGAACCGTTGGGGCTGCTTTGGAATTTTGTCTCAATCTCTGAACTCTGGATGGGGCCTGGGTTTCCCTTGGAATCCTTGAAGAAAAATATCATGAAGTCAGCACACACGTTGCATTATATAGTATCATATTTTATAAAGTAGTTCCTCATCAAATATTAATGAAAATATTTACACTATATCTACTACTATCGCTGCTGCTGCTACTACTACTAATAATAATAGGAATACTGTATTCTGAGAATTCCCTTTTTGTTTCATTTGCATCCCAGTGGTTTGTCATTTTGAAAAGGTGTTGAAAAAAAAGACTGCTTTATTGGACAGGGGGAAACAATTCTGAAATCTGTAACTGTGTCCTGAAGGCAGCGGCTTGGACCAGTGGTTGTCAAACCTTTCTCAGACCGCCCACTTTTTCAAAATGTCAGGTGCTCACTATGCCTGTATTACAGTGCTTTGTCTTCATCTTTATCAGAGTGGAAAATCTAACTTTTTGAACTGAAGTGGCAGTCTATAAATGGTGGCCACTAGAGAAAGGTTTATGAGAAAATATAACTGGAGTAGCACAAATTCTGTCTACATGGGCGATGCCAGGCTATGCCGCTCCATGGAGCCGGGCCTGTCGGCGACCCAGTTTTAATCTCCTGTGACACACGTGGGTTGGGACGTAGAATTTGAACACCAGCTTAGACCACCTGACACCTTATTTCAATTTATTTTTTGTCACCAGTACACACAGAAACATACTAGAATAATTTCACATACGGGTTGAGCTTCTGAAGATGAAGGTTCACATGGAGTGGTTGCCAGTTATATAGTACCTTTTCGCCATACTTGGTCCATCCTCTGCTAGCATGGTAGTACCAGATCCACTCTGTCTGTTTACCGTCCAAACGCCTCACTCTCAGATTCCTTTTACTACGGACTCTCATCGACTTGAAGTCAATACAGACTTTTCTACAGAGAGAAAAGAGAGCAAGAGATCGACTCAATACATTTGATCAGTGAACCAAGCTAGAGCAAACTGACTATAACTTTAGGTGTACTTCTGTTCCTTACCCATAGGGGGTGTTGTAGATTTTTATAGCCTTGGTGCTGGGTTGGGAATATTGGGCTTCCAAAATGTGATCATTGGCAATGTCCATCCAATCATTTCCATCATTTAATTGCCATTTGTAGTGACCACTAATATCAAGCTGAGTCTCTGAAAGGGGGGGCACAAAAATGGATATTAGTAGTTTATACTTGAACAGAAATTAATTGCATACATACAGTGAATATCTAAGTCTATACAACCCTATTGAAAATGCAGCTTTTCTTTATATTTAGGCAAAAATTAAGAGATCATGTCAGACCTTCTTTTCACCTTTAATAAGTGCTTGTAATGTACAATATTTAAAATCCGTTGTGCCGGAGTACAAAGCTAAACCAACAAAACTCGTGTCATTGTCCAAATACCTATGGACTGTAATGTATGTACAGTGCATATCAAAAATGTACACACCTTTATAGAAAATTCAGCTTTGGTTAATCTAAAATGTTTCGTGTCAAGCTCACATGGCTCCAAGCAAACAGTGCTTCCATAAAGTAGACAGTTATGCAAATGAGGTATTTTTCCTTAGAAATTATTCATTTGTTTATCACTTAAAAGAAACAACCATTAAGAGGTTAAATTGCAGACTTTTAGCTTTAATTTAAAGGTATTTACATCCATAAACCGTGAACTGTGTATTTATGGACTGCACTGCATCTCTGTAATTGGTCAATAACATCTATAAATAAGCTAGTTGACTCCCCTACCTCAACCCATTTAAGCTCAGAACATGCCACACCTCTAGATGAAGATCTCCTTTCTCTCGCCTCACCTCCTCTCCCTGAGGACCTTCTCCTTTCTCTGCTCCCAGAACTCCCATCACTGTCAGGGGAGGAGCGGGGGTGCTTCAGGAGACACTCTGCGCCATGGCGACATCTCCCTTTAAGGGCGTACTTGCAGACGTGGAGGTAGCGGCAACCTTTCCCATCCCGGCAGTGACCATTGTTGTAGTACCTGCAAGGCTTTCCAAGATCAAATATAATCAATCAAATTAGATCCAAACTGATATGACTATCAGCATGGATTATAATCAATATGTATACAGTGCTGCTTGAAAGTATGAAACCCTACAGGGATGGACATTATTCCTGTATAAAATATTGGAATAACCTCATAAAATACTTATCAAAACCCAAATTCGGGAATAAAGACTTTCCAAATATAGGACATAAACAAAAACATATGGTATCTTTTCATGGTTTACTTAACAAAAAGTCTGATTTCAAATATGTGAACCCCTTCATTCAATAGCTTGTGGGACCTCCAGCGATAACTTTGATTAAATGTCTCTTATAGCCACTAATCAGTCTCTTAAACTTTTTTAAAGGATTTTTGCCCACTCCTCCTTGCAGAACTAAACCAATTGAATAAGGTTTGAGGGATGTCTGGCATGTACTGCCCGCTTCAGGTCCTGTCAAAGCATCTCGATTGGATTGAGGTCAGGACTTTGACTTGGCCAATCCAAAACACAAATATTCTTTCTCCTGAGACATTCTTTGGTAGATTTACTTTGGGTCGTAGGCTTGTTGAAGGACCCATCTTTGGCAGTGTCACACCAAAGATTGGAAAACTGCTGGAAAATCAAGATTGTTAGCTTTCATCAGACACCCAGTCTTTCATGGATAGGGTCTACCGTTCTCATATCAAACTGAATTTGATTATTTAAAATATGGAGCTCAGATATGGGGAACAATTAAATTATACTGTAGTTCTTTTTCTTTTATTTGGAGGTCAGAATAGGCTTCTCAGGCTTCTCCCGGGAGTTTGTATATGAAGCATTTCAGGAAATGATGTGTTGTGCTGTTTGTGAAGGCAAACAGTTAATTTGGAGAGGCAATTTACATAAACATTAATTGGCAATGAATCAATTCAATTTAATTCACTAAAAAAGAGGATAGGACGTTTGTTAATGTATGAGCCAAGTTCAAACCTTGTGAACCTGGGCTAAGTTAGGTGACGTATATCCCTCATGTGGCTCTGCATCGCTGTCGGATTGCTCTTCTGTTGAACTACTTTCAGAATAGCTGAAGTCTTCCTGGTCGCTATGTTCTTAAAAGGGGTTTGGACAGAGAAAACAGAATATAATTGAATAGACATAGATATACTTCTATGAATTAATCGTGAATTTGATCAGATCTTTATCTTAGTCCTAATAATAGATCATGTGAACCTGAAAACAATTGTATTTTTTATTAAGCAACTTTTTCCAAATGCATTTTTTTCGTAAAATGTAAATTGCAAATTGGCCAAAATGTATAAAATAAAAACGCCTAAGTAAGAAAATAATTGTTTAATTATGTTTCTACAATCTATAAAGAAGTTGTTGCAAATGAATTCCTTTTAAATGAGAATAGAATCGAATTGGAGCTTGCTCGCTATCGTCAGCTGATTCTGAATATGTAATGGGTATCCAAATAATCCAGGTCAAACCTAGCGGCAAAATGTGATACTCAGGTTTTTTTCTCCACATTTCACTTTCAGTTTCCCATAAGGAATTTTAGAATCGCTTAGATTAGAATAAGGTCTGTGTTTCCTTTAGGTTTACGTCGGCTCGGTGTTTTCATAACGGCGTAAATCTCTTCAGGACAACGTGGCGTTTTGTCAACATAATTACTTCAGGTAACTCAAGTGTTCGCTTCGTCTATCTTTTTGTGAACCCAATACGACACCTAATACTACTATTAGGTAGTATTAGGTTAGGTAGTATTAATGTGAACCCAATACTACCCCTAAATCCCGAAAATAGGCTATGTACTTGTGAATGAAGGAAATGAAAGAGAAAACATTAATGAACACACGATGAAAGTTACCACAAAGGCCTCACATCTTAGTTCAAACTAAATACGCTTTAAAGTATTGTTACATTATAGTATTTAGTAATATTTTATTTAGATCTCAATAGACCCTGATGTGGCAGTAGCTACTCCTGGCTACAAAGTAAAAGTACTTTGTTGTATTCGCTAGTTTTGGGAAGTTCCTAATTAAGACTTAAATTACCAGGTAAAGTAGTTTGTAACTAACCAGTGACCTAAATTGATTTTTATTGTTTTACCCACTAGATAATTACCTTTACCTGGTAGGTCTTAATTAGCCTACAAACTTCCATAAAGTGTTGAATACAGCCGAACACTTTTACTTTGTACTTCTTACACCTCAGTCCATAATATGGATTAGGCTATTTGTCCGACACAAAAAATAAGAATAGCAACCACTTGATGAAGTAATGATTTAAAATACATATGTGCTCAAATAATTTACACATTTAATGCATCTTACCATTTACACCGCTGGAAGCCATTGTGTGATTTGTTTTAGATTTCGTTTTCCATGTAAATACTTGCAGAGTCTGTGTCGCTCACTTAACTAGCTATGATGTTTTTAACATTGTGAAACTGAAACTATGAAAATACAGAACTCGGTTTGGTTACTTTGCTTCTGCTATAATATTTATGGTCGATCAGCCTAATAATAATTACAAGATGAAATGTATACTATTCTTATTATATTGTAATTCAAAGATTATAATAAGACTTTGTGTATATATAAATATGTGAATAACGACATTCGCGATATGTACAAATCAATGGGTCACCCTGCACACCAGACAGCTTTAGCAAAGAGTTTATAAAATACTCTATGAAAGATATGCTATTGATTTCAGCCGCAGTAGCAACTGAAAATGTGTTAAGGCGAGAAATGGTTTATTATTGCGATCATGCGTGTAAACAGTCTGAACTATGGGTGGCAGTAATACTTCGTGAAGCTTCTAGAGAGCCTGCTGCCGGAAACCAACAACGAGAAGAAGAGACGAAGGGCGGAAGAGAAGAAGTGCACTCCGTTGTGATCCCTTCGCAGTGCTGGCTAACATGGATGCTACCATGGAAAACATCGAACACACGCTACCGCTATACTCTAATAATGCTAAAAAGAAAAGTAAAAAGAAAGTGAATTCAGAATACACATACAAATGTAAGTACTGAATCTATATTTTTTACATGTATTTCGGACTGCAACTGGATGAAGTAACTCAGAGCTAGTTAGCTAGCTAGTAAGCAAGCTACCTACCTACCTACAAAGGGGACATCATGGCGCCTTGTCTCGAATACTTGTTTAAGCAGATGCGTGCGTAGGCATCAGCTATTCACATTTGTCTTAATAGGTCATCAGTTAATGTGCATGCATAATGACACCGAAACAAAATAAGATTCACAAGTAATTTACACAGTAATGTCTCTCCATTTTAGTGTCTGAATATGAAACAATGGACTTTGTGAAATTGCGTGTATCAAATCGCTATATGTTTACCGGGAGGAGAAATGCGTCTCGACTGGCCTGGAGGTGAGTTCAGACTTGAATATATTCACATTTGTTAAAAACGTCTTAATTTTGTTTAAATATATATTTAACATTTAATTGAGAAGTGTGTAGCCTATTATATATATATATATATATATATATAATAGGCTACACACTCATATATAAAATCTGAATTATCACTGTGTTCCTTGGGTTGCAGGGCTATCCTCAAACATATGGGCTTGCAGGGGAAGATGACTGCCAGTCAGGCAATGAAAAAATGGGAAAATCTGAAAAAGAGATATAAGGTAGCCTGTCGTACACCTCATGGGAGAAACCTGATTCTGTCAGGGATCCTCACAGTTAAAAATTACTCTGCCCAAGAGAATCTTTTGGAGGTCTACATTTTTTCCCAGTCAACGCCGAACATTTAAACACCCATTTAACTAACAATCAAAACCTCTGACTGCTTGCTAATACTGTTTGTTTTTACTTTTGGGGACAGGAGCTGAAGTACCCTCCACCAGGGGTGCAGGTGTTTCCTCACAGTTGGCGTTGGTATGATCTGATGAGTGATGCCATGGAGGGACGTCTCGCTGGCTCTGCCCCCATCATAGGGCCCCTCCCTCCGGGCACCAGTGAAAGTGACTTCCTCCCTGACGCTCGGCCCAGGAAAAGATCCATGATTGGGGGGATGGGGATTATGGGGATGCATTGCGACGTGGATGAGATGGACAATGAGCGGGCAGCGCTGGAGACAGAGCGGGCCGCGTTGGAGGGCGAGCGAGAGGTGATGGGGCGAGAGCGTATGGCGCTGGAGAGAGAACAAGCGGGTCTGGAGAGAGAGCTGGCCAACCTCGACCGGGAACGTGCCCAATTGGAGCGAGAGAAAGCAGCGGTGGAGAGAGAGAGGGGGCTGATAGAGAAGGAGAAGGCTCAGGTGGCCAGAGACAGGCTGGCTGTAGACAGAGACAGAGCTCTACTGGCGGAGGGCAGGGCAGCGGCTGAAAATGGTGCGGAAGGCCAGAGCAGTAAAACGGGAGGACAGAGGGTCCCTGGATCATTGGAAAGAACAGAGCGGTTCCTCAAGATGTTTGAGAAGTTGGTTGAACGTATGTGAAGAACACTTACATGTTTGTTTACACTAGACTAGGTTATTCAATTGGAAAGTAATTGGATATCATTTGTATTGGTTTTTAATTTCCATGAATGTACAAAGTTTTCAGTGACGAATCCTTTTTGTATTGCTGTTCAGAGATACCTGGTATGCCTGTTTGTTAGCTGGGCTAGAAGCATTTTGAAATTTTACTGCCTACGCTGTTGTACTAACTCAGTTTATTTCAAAATCAGTTTGTAAGTACATACCGCGATGGTACATTTTCAAGGAAAACATAATAAATCCATTCCTGTGTTGGAGAGGTCATTAAAACAACTTTATTCAATTGTGGTATTTCCATACAAAGCACACAATAGCAGGCTGTTATTCTTAAACCCATCCAAACCCAACCAACCCCCCCCCCCTTTCCCGAGTCAAACAATAGTCTAGAAATCTTTATTGATATAGGCTATTGTGGTCAAAACAACTTTGAAATGTAATATACCAAATATTGCAGTTCATGTAAAAAATTTACTTCAGAATATATATATTTTTATATTACAGTACAGACTTTACAACAAATGATTGTTTAAATGCTTCTTTTATTGCATTGGATACTCAATTTAGCTTTTCATTAAGCTTCAGCTTCAATTAGTTAATGCTAGTATGATTTTTTTGGACAAGTGTTAGCTTTCTGTAATTATTTTCTTTACAAAAAAACGTATTTAAAAAATTACTGGTTCTCATTGCCAGTTGTGAACAGACAAAATGTTTGATGTTTGTTGGATCAATAAAATGTCAAATTTTCATTGATCTGTCTTTCTGATCGCATCAAGTTGCAGAACATTTTGACTTCTGACATGTGAATGAGGTACACCGTCTCCTACTGTGTGACTTTATGTATGTGATCAGGCTTAAATCAGGGAATTACTTTGTTTACCAGTCGTTTACTATGCAGATTAATGAAATATGACAGATTTTGGATCTGAGTAGGTATGTGAATGTGTGTGGTATGTACATATGTGACAGACTAAAGAGTTTTGTGAGTATGGTGGCGTGTGTGTGGTTAGATGAGGGCACCAATGGGAACGCGGGGCAGGCAAACGTAGGCCTGTGGGGTATTGCTGAGGTTGATTGGGTTGCCATCCAGGCGAATGTCCTCCAGTGAGTTCCTGATGTAGTTGAAGTCTTTCAGGTTGCAGAACGTGTCCTCGTGCATCATCTGAATGTTGTTACGCTGAGAAACAAGTTGGTAAGAAAGCATTCAGAAACAGCATTCATTCATCTATGGGCTTAATAGAAATGGCCAGGATGAAATAAGGCTAGTTCAACGTTCACCCGTTGCTACCTTTTCCAGCAAGCTGTTTATACATCGTTTGATGTATAAGATTGATAAATCAGACACGTGTCTGACACAACGCACTGCCACTACCTCCGCGGCGCAATGATGCAAGGCAGTGGCAGCGTTCCACTGGAAACTAATGAACTAATAGTGTGACCCTGCAACTCATCCCAAATGCTGTGTGTGTTGGTGTTCAGTTTAACTTTCCCAAGATGTCCCATGTCACCCCACTCATCTGCTTACTCCACTGGCTTCCTGTCAAAGCTCGCATCCACTACAAGGACAAAGTGCTCACCTACGAAGCGGCAAGGGGAGCCCCCCCCCTCCCTTTACACCTACTCGGTTCCTAACCAAGTGGCCACCCCTTGAGTCGTCGCCGTCCCAACCCTACGGGAGGGCCGCTCTCACTCAGCCTAATCGGAGATCTCTGTTGCATCCTGGTGGTGGAGCCAGCGGAGAAGGTTCCCGGCGCATTTCATCTAAAATAACTCCACAAGAGGTGCTGGTGTTGGTACCTGTAGGTGCAGCGAGCGCAGGCTGTCCGGTAGGGGCACAGGGATATGGTCGATGTGGTTGTCAGTCAGGTACAGGTAGAGCAGGCCCGTCATGTCCTTAGCAAAGCACAAAAAACACATTGTTTGCATGTACGGTTGAGTCATTTATGCCGGACAGGTGATCTCTATCCATCCTTGGCGGCTGCCTGTTTTTGATCTGTCCCAACACTTACACAATTTATCCAGGGCATGTTGATTATTAGTACCTTAGTGGAATTGAGGATGGCTGATAGCCTAGCGGGCCAGATCATTGAGCCAGTGCATGCAAGTTTGCTGGTTAAAACCCCTCAGTTGACAAGAGAGTTTTGCGTGTCGTTGAGCAAGTTATTAACCCTAATTGCTTCCATAAATTGCTCTGGAGAAGAGGCGCAGCTAAATGACTGAACATGTAAAATCAGGTGCAAATCATTGCTGGGGTATGTTCTTCTCACCTTGAAAGCCTCTTTGTGGATCCCTGTGGCTCCAATGTTGTTGTGGCTGCCATCAATTAGGGTCATTGTGGTTGGCAGAGCGGGAAGATATGTCAGGCTGTTCTCTCGAAGCACCAGCTCTTCCAGCGCAGTTAGACCGGAAAATGCATCGTCAGCAATGGACTTAATCGCGTTAGCGGTCAGGTCAATCCTCTTCAGTTTGTCTGCAAGAGAGAAAGGGTCTGAAAAACTATCCCATTTGGTGTCATTAACTGAAACATTAATGAAATACCAAAAAAATCTTATGGGTTCAGAAAAAATGAAACCTACTCATCTGGGCAAAGTCGCCCTTGTTAATCTTGGTAATTTGGTTGTAGCGAGCGTAGAAGTGAGTGGTCTCTTTCGGGAGAGGCGGCACGGTTGTCAGCTTCACGTCGTCACAGTAGACAGAGCTACCCAGACAGGTGCAGAGCAGGCAAGTAGGCATACCTGTGACGGAAGGACAGAAACAAAGACAGACAAGGACACAACGAAGTAAGATCAAAGATGCCCTTACACCTCCGAGAGCAGTTTATAGGCCTGAGGTTTTGTTCGCTGTAGGTCCAGTAACAATGGGTTTTGTATAATAGTAAAAAATGGTTGATATGTTTGTTTTACCGTTTGCATCAAGAAATGTCGATTGTGTACATGAGTCCGCTTTGGACGCATCTCTTGACGTAACAAAAGCGTGCCGAATATAAGACGTCATTCTGAGGGTTGTTTCTGAGGTTAGGTGTTGTGCGTCCCAATGTTACAGACATATTGTATTATTTGTGTTTCGGACAGGTTACTGCAACTTAACATTCAGGGGAGAATTATGAGTTTGTTTTGTAATGCCTAATGTTATGGACACATGGCTGAGAGGCAGTGTGTCGCCAATGTTAGACACATTATACAGCAACTTGATAGCATACAGGCCTACACATAGTGTTTTGGACAGGTTTCATTGAGTAGCCCAATCGACGTTACTGATACATATGGCACATGAACAGTTTAATTTGTTGCACAGATGCTGATGAAAATGAGATTGAACAACACAATTCAATCAAAACCAAGGATTCTAAATAAAAAAAATTGAACACAAAACTAATTTAATGATAGACTCAATACATAGTGATCTAGAATAGACCTTAATACCCCAGAAGCCTGGTTACAGGTTTTGACTGAACAGTGCATTCAGAGTTTTAGCTGGATACTGACCTTTAATGTCCAAGTCAACCTCTGGGAACCCAGAGGGGCCTGAGTCTACTTTACCTCCAGACTCCGGGGAGATTTCTGTGGTAGGCGGGAACAGCTCATCCTCTTGTTAGAGATAGAGATTAGGTGTTAAAGAGAGAGTTTGGAAACGGCGTAGGAATTGAAAATGACACATTTAACTGATTGTATTAAGAAATAGTTAAATGGAATCAGAGTTAATCAAATTATGTTATTTGTTGATGCATTTTTATATAATTACAGTAGGTCATTGGAACCACCTTGGAACCATATTCCTAGCTGGAATTGAAGATATTTTATTACATCACATGCCTTCTGCTCTAGGTTTTTAGGACATTTTCCCCTGTAATCCTTAAATAATGGCAAAATGGGTTGGTACCATATCGATTTGTATACTTTGTTTCTATATTTGGTGGTACTGACCTTCTTCTGTGTCAGGGATTATTGTGACCTCTGGCACAGGAGAGCCTTCAAACTCTGGGAACCCTGAATCACCTGAGACCCCTGATTCCCCAGGAGAACCTGATGCCTCCTGGGGGGTAATGGTGGGAACGAGGGGCAGCTCCTCCTCTTGTTAGAGCCAAGGGGAGGGGTTAGGAGACAGGTTAGTGCTTCTCATGGGATGGGATGGACTGTCAATCAATTGGCCAATCGATGACTTATACATGACATGACAGTGGGTTAGGCTGACAATGAATATGAACTAATAAGTAGAACAATGATTGATGTTTAGCATGACAATTGTAAGTGACAAAATAATTCCACAATTTACATTGAAGATAAGTAGAAAATTACGTGAAAGCATATTCAACACACATTTAACCAGCACAAAATAGTTAAATGGAAATGTACATAAAGAAACAACAAGAAATCCCATAGTCTGAGTTTCTCCATCAGTGCTTGAAAATATACTAGGTTCACAAGACCAGTAGAGGCCCAATCAACTATCACTATACTTCTACAGTCTAGTCTGTAGAGATATAGGTACTGACCTCCAAAAAGTATTATGGGGCCAGAAACTCCAGAGTCTCCTGAAACAAGGTCTCCGGAAACCCCTGACTCCCCGGAAACAAGGTCTCCGGAATCCACTGAATCTCCGGAAACAAGGTCTCCAGAAACAAGGTCTCCGGAAACCTCAGAGTCTCCTGAAATAAGGTCTCCAGAAACCCCAGATTCTCTGGAAATAAGGTCTCCAGAAACCCCAAAGTCCCCAGAAATCCCTGAGTCTCCGGAAACAAAGTCTCCAGAAACCCCAGAGTCTCCAGGAACAATCTCTCCGGAAATGCCAGAGTCTCCAGAAACAAGGTCTCCGGAAATCCCAGGATCTCCGGAAACAAGGTCTCCGGAAACCCCAAAGTCTCCGGAAACAAGGTCTCGGGAATCGCCAGAGTCTCCGGAAACAAGGTCTCCGGAATCCCCAGAGTCTCCAGAAACAAGGTCTACGGAAGCTCCAGAGTCTCCGGAAACAAGGTCTCCGGAATCCCCAGAGTCTACGGAAACAAGGTCTACGGAATCCCCAGAGACCTCAGAACCAATGTCACCAGAACCCCCAGAGCCTCCAGAACCCAAATGTTTCCCAGAACAGGAAACTACAAGGGATCCAGATCCATCGAAATCTCTAGAACCTGTAGAACAATCACTGTCCCCGGAGATATGAAGGATGTCAATGGGACTCAGGCGCAGCTCCTCCTCTTGTTAGAGACAAAATTAGGTGTTAAAATAGAGGTTATAGCAGAGTGGACCATGATTCATTTAGGGCTAGTGAGGGATGTTTTACAATGATTAGGTTACATCACAAAAAGTTAATGACATTGATGGTTGAGTTAAACACATTTAACCAATGTCAGCCAGTTAAATGGAACTCATGCATTTAGAAATTATATGAAGGATGATTGTAAAAATAAAAAAAGGGGTTGATTTGCATGGGTTGGTGTTAAGAGGTTGTGTGTGATGTCTGGTTATGTATGTGCGGTGTGTATAACAATGTCAATACTGGACACTTACCATTATCTCGCATTGATTATGGGTTCACAGTGAGATGAAAGAGTGTGTATATGGGTTTGCCTGCATTGGTGTCTGAGCTCTTTGAGTGTGTGCACACAATGTGTGCTGTGTGTGTGTGCATACAGACCTCCCTGTGTGTTGGGGCCCATGAGTAATCCGGACCCCCCTGAGCCTTGGGGGATAAGCTGGGGTTTTTGGGACAAATCTTCCTCCTCTTCCTCTTCCAGTGATGCAGGATGGTTATAGTCTGGTGGGGCCAGTGTGCCGATTTCTATCTGCAGGACAGACAGCAGTAGGGGATGCAACAGTAATAAATGTTGTGCGCAACCTAAGAGGCAATAGACTGAAAGTAACTTGAGCCCTCTAAAGCCAAATGTCACTCCCGGACTGGAAGTGATATGTGTTTTTAGTGTAGGAGTAATTACACAGCCTATTTATATAACAACAATGGTCTTGACAGCAATTTCATTTCAATAACATTTACATACAGTATTACACGCAATTTTTGATACACACTAGCAATGAGAAACATTCTGCATTGAGTTTCTGTCAGAAAGGCATCCCACGTTTCCTCGGAAGCTGACATGCGACAACTGACATTTTCACCCGTTTACACTATAAAATGTTTTATCTCAGATGCTGATCTGGAAAGTCTCCTTCATCTAAATAAAACTCTTGTTGTGTAAAAACACTCAGTGTTTGAAACAGTGATTTAACCATCAAATAGGTATAGAAATATAATTGAAATCCAGAGTTTCCCTATTTCTAGGTGTGTGTTAGTGTACATGTGGTGAGCACAACACATAGTGGACATGCAAATACCTGCGCTACTTGTATGTGATTGAGTCTGCGTTGCCCTTTGCTATTGCCCTTTGCTGTCCAGCAAAACACCATTGGTGTATTTACATGCAGTTTCATTATTTGCCACACAGGGGCGCTGAAGCCCCACAATATACCACAGGTAATACCTGACACGCACACACACCCATAGGCTGATTCTATCCTCCAAAAGAGGGAATGGTCCTTGTGGAACCAAGAGACACATGGTAGCTGCAACAATTCATATTCCACATATTATACTCTCAACCAGTGTTCAGAGTCCATTTTCATTTCAAGTCAGACAGATTCCTAACCTTAGGTAGCCTACTTCACCACATACCTAAAGGTAACTCACCTCAATGTTTATGTTGCAGTATATTCAGCTCCCTAAAAAAAGATACATGAAGATTCAAGGAACAGCTTGTATAGCCAAAAGAGGACATTTGTAAATGTAGCCAAGAACAGGTAGGCTATAAATTGAAAATGCACATCTTGTGAGTTGGAAGACAACAAGGCAGGTCTTTGAGTAGTTTTGCACAGAGTTAGCTTGCTGCTGCTCAGCCCTCCTCCCCTAAACCTACACACTTAAGGGAAATGAGAAGCAAAAGCTTGGCTACCCAAAGAATCCTCTGGGAAACAATGTGGGAATACAAAACGTGCATGCAGACAGACAGACGGACAGAGATGGAGAGAGACATAGAGAAAGAGAGACGTAAAGTTCCATGATGTTAAACAGAGGCATACTGATCATTCTGTGCAACAGTGCCCTCCTGTTCACTCAGACATTACCCTCTGTTCCTTCTTGCAGGTCTTCTCTTTTGAGACTTCACAGCTCTAGAGAGATCAGTGCGTAGTACCGTGACTTTTCCTAACCAAGTGGTGCCAACACAGATAATGGCGCAAAACCAATGAAGGAATCTTATCGTAAGTCCTGGACTCAAGGAATGGCGTAATCGGTTAGCCCACTGTCAGTGTGTATCCTACACGTCATCCAGTTTGGTTTACTTTGTTTCCATAGAACAAAGCCGCAAAGGTCTGTCCACGACTGTCCAGGAAAACCAGATGTGTAAGGCTTAGTTATTGTGAAACATTGCTTTCGGGTCTTCATTTTGACAGTTTGTTGCAAAAGTGATTTATTTTAGTATTTTAGTAGTAAAACTAGCCATTTTAAACGCTGCCATTGAAACTGTTGATGAAGACGCACGCTCCGATGGTGCTCCATTTTTATCAAAGCAGGGTTACTCATTTCCTTCCAGATGGGCTGGATTCATCGTAGCCAGATGGGGAATGTAACCTCCATATCGTTTGTTTACAACATGTTGTCCTTTGAAAGGCTTTCTGCTGTATAGTTTGGTGACCTTCTTGCACGTGATAAGTAACACACGTTTTCATAAGCTCCCTAGGCTCACGCCAAGGCTTTAGCTTCATGGGCTGATGGGGTCTTGTAAAGCTCAGGTCACCTGGGTTCATTGGAGCTCATTGTTTCCACCTGCACTGGTTAAGGGAACAGCATTGCAAAGGAATGAGGAAATCTGACTTAAGACAATGGCATTAAAATGTATTTCTAAGTTCATAAATACACTCTATACCGTACCCACGTTCAGCAACTACTAATCAGGTCATTGATCGCCTGTAAGGTCAGAGTAACAACCCTATGCTTGTTTTGTAAAGTGACAGCACAGACCATTAAGATCAAAAATACTGTCCCAGTTGCCATACATTATATTGTGGTATGTACTTGATATGTACCATGTTTGGAACAAATATATTTAAAGACATCAGTAGTGTAATGGCAGACTGGTAGTAGGGTGAAGATTTAAAGTTAATTATCAGTCCAAATGTGTACCACAGAACATGTGGCCCCTGTGATAGATTGCTAAATCTTTTATTATGTAGCTGCTTAGCTTCCATTACAGACCGAAAAGCCTATTAAAAATGCAACTTGACCATTCATCCAGAACAGACAGGCACACTACAGTGATGTAAACCAGTTTGCTTTTGAGTTAGGAGTGTCTGCAAAAAGCTTTAAATGCCCCCAGAGCAGAAAATCTGGACTTAAGTTATGAATTTTCTTTTTAAGCTGCAGAAAAGGCAATAGAGAGCTGGGAAGAAAAAGCAGAGACAACATTTCAAAGGTAGAGATCTCATCACTACTCTAAGTTTCCCATGACTTGGTGGGGGACCATTCCTTCCCATCTGAATTAATCACTTTCCTTCTTACATACTCCTCCTTATTCCTCAATTTGCCCTTAGAAGATTGAGAAATAATCTTTCCTCTCATTAGCCTGATGACAAGGGTAGGCTATGATGCAATATGATACAGTCTCACTTAAACCAGTGATCATATCATAACAGTTTAGAATGTACATTGTTCCCCAAGCACTCAAACCACTTCAAACTAAAAGTCTTATGGGAACAGCTGTAGTTTAATCTATATTCTGTTTGTGTTACTGTCAAAGTACTGTCGTTTTTTCCTCTATAAGGATTCTAATTTGTATTTCAAGGATTTTATACATTATATACTGTATGTTAAGTATATGTAATGTGTTGAAGATGCAGTTTTATTGGGAAAATATAAATACAGTTTAAGTAGTTGAAATGTTTCACAGGGCAGTGATGTCAGCGTGTTATATAGTGATGGTTAGAGTTACAAACATTAATTAAAGTCAGTAGTCTCTTGCACCATTGAATTTAGTGGTTTTGCTGTATGATGCAAACAAGCTTTGTTATCCATCAAAAACAATGCTAACCATGTAGAAATAGGTATAAAAATAATGTTTTTCTTGATTTTTTTTCTCCCTCAGAAATAGCAAATGCACTTCAATACAAACTTCCTAATTGCATTTTATATATGGTTAGCTATGTTAAGTATGTGTTTTAGAAATGTGTCTAAATGCTCAATAGCAGTAGAAGCTATTTTTGACAAAATAATAATATACCTACATACCATTGGGTCAGAAAAATCTAAATCAAATTGCTAAATGGTCGATCTAATGTCAATCATAAAACAGTTCCATATGTTAGCCAAGTACAACGCACAGGTATTCAACATGTACAATATGCAAGTTTTCAACATATACAATATACAGGTTTTCAACATATACAAAATGCATTGTCAGAAGCACCCACCTCCATCCTGAGGCTCTAGGGCATTCTCAGATATTACATAATCTAAAAAAACTAATCTAAATAACTGTCAGCAACAACAAAAAAGGTGACGATGTCCTATTGATAATAATACACGCTAACGCAAGACTGCATTATTGCTACCTACCTACATTATCCCTTTAACCGTTACACATCGCAAGACTACATTATTGCTACCTACATTATCCCTTTAACCGTTACACATCGCAAGACTACATTATTGCTACCTACATTATCGCTTTAACCGTTACACATCGCAATACTACATTATTGCTTTGTGTAAGGATTCTTCATGGTCCCAAATGTGCATTGGACTGTAGGACAGACTGAACGCCTGGAATTTTGTCTGAGAGCATAACGCATCGGGTTCAGTTTAAATAGTTTGGCTCAAAGAAAACCAGTTGAAAATCTTATCCTGATGTTATGCTTTATGCCAGTCTGACATTGTTTTGGCATTGTGTCTATGTTACGAAAGAAAACACACTGGAACATTGACTGAATTGGGCTTTTTGAGTGTTTGCTGTCTAAAATTGAAGACTGTTCACATCACATCCAATTTGGGCTGAGTTGAAGGGTTTTTCTGGCATGAATCTTCCCTTCTTTCTTTCTTTCTTTCTTTCTTTCTTCGTCTCCCTCTCAATTTCCCTTACTTCCTCTCCCTCTTACTCTGCTTATTTTGCTTTCCCTCTCTCCCTTTCTCCCCATTTGTCAAATTTGTGCATTTCATTGGCCATATTGTTTAATGTCAGACAAGACCCTTTGGCCCACTAGAAACCCATTGGGTTCTAACACTGGAGAACCAGGAAGGTTTGGCCCATGTTTGCATTCTAATGTCAGAACTTGGCCAATTGTGGGTAAGAAATTCACTTACTAACAAAGGCTTTAAGATCTGTGGCCACATAGGCTATGAGTATCTACAAAAATGAGCTAGAAACTACTGAAAAGCCTCACAAACAACAATACCACTCATACTTTCTATACTAATCCATCCATGTCTAATGAAATGTTTTTGTCCCTTACTCTTGTCCTTAATACACAGTGTATGCAAGTGAGTTAAGGAGCTCAAATCCGACAACTGTATTGCTCAAAATAACATCCCCCATCCACAACGCGCATATTATACAAAATGCAATTATAAAAATATATTGTGAAAATCAAAGATAAGTTTAAACCAGCAGTGACAGATGAATAATCTGTTTTATAATTCTGAAACTTTTATAAACTATTGAGCTGACGCAAAGGCATAAAGAACTTGTGATTCCACCCAGTTTGTGCAACCTTCGGGATCATGCATCACGGTGTGCAGCTGTAACACAGGGTGTCCCCCAGGGGTCAGTGTTGGGTCCGCTCCTTTTCTTCATATGCCTCCTACGCAAGAAAATGTGACATCCCTAAGTTCACGTCCACTGGTATGCTGATGACGCCCAGCTCTGCCTATCCACCAAACCCACCACTCCCTTCATTAATGCCTCTCTCAGTAGCAGCATTCAAGGCATCCGGAGCTGGGTGAGCATGAACCTCCACAAACAGAGCAGGTGGTCATGCTCATCAGCTCCAAGCACGCACTCTCCAAACTTACCACGTCAACATCACCATGGATGGTTTCCTGGTCCCTTTGTCAACACTTGTCAAAAGCCTCGGTGGACCCTCAAATCCCTCATAATATATACTCTATGTGTAGTATATACACTGATATATACATAATATATACTCTATGTGTAGTATATACACTGATATATACATAATATATACTCTATGTGTAGTATATACACTGATGAGCCAAGACATTGACCACCTGCCTAATATGCTGTTCGTCCTCCGCCTGCCGCCAAAACAGCGCCGACCCACCGAGGCTTGGACGCTACATGACCCCTGAAGGTGTCCTGTGGTATCTGGCATCAAGACATCAGCAGAGGTGGAGCCAGTGTGGATCGGACTTGGTCCAGCACATCCCACAGACGCTCAATCGGATTGAGATTTGGGGAATTTGGAGGCCAGGGCAACACCTTGAACTCTCTATCATGTTTCCCAAACCATTCCCGAACAATGTGTTTAGTGTGGCAGGGCGCATTATCCTGCTGAAAGAGGCCACTTCCATCAGGGAATGCCATTGCCATGAAGGGGTACCTGTTGTCAAATTGAAGCCCACATGAATGCCCGGACCCAGGGTTTCCCAGCAGAACATTGCCCAGAGCATCACACTTCCTCCATCGACTTGTCATTTTCCCACAGTGCATCCTGATGCCATCACTTCACCAGGTGAACGGCGCACATGTACACGGCCGTCTACGTGATGTAAAAGAAAACAGACTCATCAGACCAGGCGGCCTTCTTCCACTGCTCCAAGGTCCAGTTCCTACGCTCGCATGCATTTTGGGTGCTTTGGATGTCACAGGGGTCATCATGGGCACTCTGACCGCCCTGCGGCTACGTAGCCCCATACACTGGAGGGTGTGATGCACTGTGTGTTGTGACACATTCCTCATTAAAATTGTCTGTGACTCATGCCACAGTAGACCTTCTGTCAGTTCAGACCAGACGGGAAAGCCGTCATTGCCCTCATGCAATGACGGCTGAGCCTTGGGTGCCCAACACACTGTCGCCAGTTTGTGGTTTTTCCCTCATCGGACCACTGTCGGTAGGTACTCACCACTGCTGACCGCGATCACCCCACAAGCCTTGCAGTTTCAGAGATGCTCTGACCCAGCCGTCTGGCCATAACAATCTGGCCCTTGTCAAAGTCGCACAGGTCTTTGCTCCTGCCCATTTCTCCTGCATCCAACACGTTGACTACGAGAACTGATTGTTTGCTTATCATCTAATCTACCCAGACCTTGACATGTGCTATTCTTAGAAGATGATTAATATTATTAGTTTCACCTGTAAGCGATCATGATGTTTTGGCTCATCAGTGTATATTCTGCCATCTCAATATCTTTGGGCTCTGAACCTAATTGCCTCAAACTAGCATTCTTCATTTCTGGACTTGACTCCTCATCTGTATCCCGAATAAACTCTCTTAACAGACTTCAACAGAACCAGACCTCCGCTGACAGAATCCACATCTGCACCGGAACAACCAAACACATCACACCGATTCTCATCAAACTTCACTACCTCTTTACATTAAGACGCTCCTTATCTTCTGTACATGGCCCTGACCAGCAACCATGATGGAAGCACACTGCCCTCTTAAAGCAATGTTTTTAAACATTACATTACACACACCCCCTAAATCAGAAACCTCTTACCATATTCTACTGTTGAAACAACCCCCTGAAACCTAAACCCTTGCCATACCCTCTACCCCCCCCCCCCCTCTTCTTTCAGTCTTATTTTGTCAGATTTTTTTATGTCAATTGTTTTCACTTTGATTAAAGCACTTGATTTTGGATGTTATGCTCCTGACTTTCCCTTTAAACATTGCTCTTCATAATAGAGCCAATAAATGATTCTTCACAAAATCGTTTAGGATCTTTGGCTGCAGTCCCTTATAAAGTACAATCCATCAGAGCAGATTAATCTGTCATGACTGAACCAGTGAAAACCAACTTTGTCTCACAGGTTTAAGCTTTCCCAACTTAAAATTCTAAATCGTTTGTCAATGATGACTATACCCATTTGCATAATTAGCATACCATTGACTCTAAAACAGTATTCCTTCAACCACTCAATCTAGAGAAATCAAACCAACTTTGTTTCAAATGTTTAGGCTAGCCCAACTGAAAACTGTGCTGGATTATCCAAACCACTTAGTTTCACATTTTGGCTAAAACAACTAAACGTTTATCGACTTTACAGTATGCATAATTTGCATTGATTCCACCTAAAATAATCCATCCTGAACTGTTCAAGCTTGGTAGACTAATCCATATTTGTTTCATGTGTTTCTGCTATCCCAACTTAAATGTCTGGAACGTTTATTGGTTATGACTATATTAATTGGAAAAATTAGACAATTACACATGAAACACTGTTTGTTTAACATTCTTAGGCTATTCCAATTTCAAAATCAACCTTTTTGCATATCAACAAACCTGTTAATATATTTTTTTGTTTGACATCAATGTTTCTATCAAAATATGGAGGTAGAAAAGTGCAAAAAGGTTAGGCATTTATGTCTATGTTGATGTTAGGTTCTTGCCTACCAACCTTCCTAACAGAACCCAACATGGCTTCACAGGGTCCTAACAGAGGTTTATTAATGCCACCAAACAAAACATTTCACTCCCCCGTTACTGTTACTTTATTTTGTTTTTGATGGAATAAGTACACCCCTGATACCTACATTTTTTTCACAAGGCTCTTACCTGGGGTTCATCAATGGTCAGTTGATTTCCATACTCATAGACATTCTCCCCATTCAAGTTTTCTGGTTCCTCATCATAGTTGCTGCTTTCGTATGAGTCTAATTCCAACTGCCGGTTAAATCTGGGGCTGGCCACCACCGCTTTGAGGACGAAGAGTCCCAATACGAGCCTCGCCAACATCCTCATCGTCCACCTGGAAGCACAACAGGAGAAAGACATATCAATAAACCACTGAACTGTGGCCTGGATCGTTCCATTGGTCTAAGCAGCTGCCTCTGGTACAAATATACCACTGCAGTATGTTTGAATTCAGCCCTCTGCTCTTTCAGCAAAAACTCCATTAGAGTAATAATTGAGTAAATCACTCAACTACAAGAGTAACATCATTATGAACTGTGGCCTAAAGTGGTCCAGGGTCGATAATAGCTTCCTAGAGATGGGCCGCTGGTAACAAAGCTGTTGAATGCATTGGGCTAGGGACTGACGGCCCCTCTGCACCTGGTCGTTAATCGTAATTAGGCAGCCCACTGCACCTCTTTAATTCAAGGTGTTGAGTTAAATGAATGTTTTGGTTTTGGATTTATGTGCATTTGATGACTAGTATCTTTCAGCCTAAGAGTATGAACAGGACAATCAGCAGTCTCTTCTTGTTTAAAATGTTTTTTGACAAACTTTCTGTTGTGGAGAGTTCCTTCATTCCCCTTTGTTTTTGTTGACTTCAACCCCATAGGATGGGTGTATCTCCGGCCAGGTTTGGGCATTTGGTTGGTAGAACACGTCAGAGGCTGGGAAACTCAACATTCATTACCGAAGTGCAGACAGCTCAAAGAGAAGAAATATGAGGCCCCCAAATTCCCCTGAAAACGTATTCCCATACAGATGGAAAGATGTCTTGTATGTGGATACGTGTCATTATAAAGTCTTTGCCGGTATAAGCAGTGCCAATGAGCCATCTCTTTGTTGAAGTTACATCTTTGTGTAATTGAGTTGTGATCCCATGACTCCTGCTAGGTCAAGAGGAGGGATCAGGCGATGAAATTAGAAGTCTCACCTAAATCCCTGATGCCTTCAACGGGAATGCTAGAACACATTTTCTCACGTTAAAGTCCTCTAACCATGTTGATGCTCCTTCAAAGCCAGGAGGCAGGATCCCAAACCATACCCTTGCCCCTACCGTTTTGCTGATGAGTTTCAGAACGCAGTGATGCGATCAATAAACCCAATAACTTTGGGAACTTTTTAAATATATATTTTCAGGTTTTCAGTTTTATGCTTCTTGTGAAAGTGTCGATGGAGGGCAGAGCGGTAAGGGATGTTGCAGGAATTAATGAATGGTTGATTGCCACGTCACTGAATGTTGCTAAGTCCCAAATTAACCCCCCCTCCTTCCACTCGATTCTCGGCCCTCCATTTGCTCATTCACGCAAGGCTCTGCAATTTCCACAAGTGTCCCTGTTGCAGAATGAGCTAAAATGATCACGTGTGTTGGGGCTATTTAGAGGCCCCTTCCAGCGAGTGTGTGCTGTCGCAGACTTCATCAGTGGAGTGGAGTCCAATAAGGTACCATGTTATTTTTTTGCTTGTGCAATTTCCCACTTAAGAATAGATAGGTGTGACTATTACGTGAAGTGAATTTGTTAATGTTGGATTTGGAGACTTGTCCTAAAAACAAAACAAAATTAAATGTTCAGTTGTTAATGAGATGCGTTTCTACTGAAATGCTATGTTTTATTAATTGAAAGTGGACTATGAATTGCATCATTGAAGTTACGAGTCAAAGTTGTTGCGTTATTTTAAACCCCTAGCCACTCTTTTGAAGTCTCCCTCACAGTTTTATCAGCAACACATGACCATGGAGGGCACTTCGGGCTAAGTGCGAAGTGGATAGGGGCTGGTTTGAGGTTCACACGTGTCTTTAGCTGATATATTGTGTCCGTGTTTGAGAAAGACAACAGCTGACTGCTGACTGACTGATCTACAGATCACCTTGTAAACAGCTACACAGTGTTACTGTAGATCAGACATTCCCATTTAACCATTACTGTATACATTGTGGTTTTGATCCTCTGAAATGTGGTATTAAACAACAGATGAAAAGGACGGTGCAAATAATGGGTGGAAAAGGAAGGAAGCGGAATGCCTGCACTAACTGGTCCTGCTGGGAGTAAAGGCTTATGTGGCCTCATTATACAGAGTTGCAGAATGAGTTGCATGTCTTCAGTGTTCCTTTGTGCACAACGGTGACCCTCTTCACTCTCTATCAGATATTCCTCCATGTTTTTGTGGTTTCAAATGGAAAGTTGGTGAAGATTTGAATGTATTTTTGTTGTAATTGCTTGGTAACATTTCAGTTGCACATCTCGCAAGAAAAATCCCCTTTGACTATTCTTACTATGCTGATATAGGGTAGGAAACAGTGGACCGGTGGACTAGTTCTGACCTGTGGTATGGTAAGAATAAACAACAGACAGATGAATAGTAGACTAGTACTGACCTATGGTATAGTAAGTGTGGGAGCTTAAGGCACAAGTTTGAAGTATTGAAATATCTTGAAAGGTGTGTCAAATGCAAGCAGATGAGGACATTTTTCTAGCATGGATGAAATTGTATAGTAAATTTGCAAATGTAAACCAGGAAAAACACCACTCTTCCCTGTGCAACAACTCAGTGCATTTTGAACTGTTACTATTCCCAGAAAAGGCCAGTCAGCAGATCATAGACAGCTTTGAAAGACGTTTCAGTGTCGTGCAAAACGACCAGACGGCAACTTGTGAGTGCAGGCTCAGCAACTGAAACAAACCAGTCAGAAAAGTCCCTAAAAAAATGAGACGACAGAGACAGCAAAGAAGAGTCCTTTAGGGCGTCAGGGAAACGGAGAGCGAGGGAAGGAAAGAGAGGCGCAGTGAGAGGAGTGAGGGAGACTTGGACGAGGCACTGGCCCTCAGGGTGAGATGGAGAGAGCCAGGGAAAGGAGCACTGTGAGAGAGAGGAGAAAGCTGACTCGCCCCCACGGCTTTCACAGAGGTCCTTTATGAGCCTGTGTCCTGACCCGTCTCAGCACTCACACTCGAAATTCCACCGAGGTTTGTGGACAGGATAGTACCAAGTCACGACTAGAAGGCAAAAAAACCTCATTCAAACACACACTCACCTGAAGACACATGGACACACTTAAACACTGACTCACCCTTTGACAGAAACCACACTCACAGAGACACATGCACACAACTTACTCACCTAACACTTCCATTTTTCTGAGAGATCATTGAGCCGCTATTTTTAGGATGAGCACTTATTAAAAAATATGCAAATTTTAGTCATGAATCCATGCTTAGTTGATATTGGGTGGAGAGTAATCTAAATTGGGTTGGCTTTTTAAAATAGCGCACTATCTACTGTTTATTGGTGTTTACAAAAAGTTCAGGGATTGGTTGGCATTGCTGCTGAAACTGCTTTTCTGTCAGTTTTCTTAATGTCATGAAACCGTCAAAACCAGCATGGCCATGGTGAAAGAGGGACTATACTAAAGACAGAGGTGTGCTTTTATACACGGCATCACAGCTTACAGTGTTTGCAAGCTGTGTGTGTGTCTGTGAGTGTGTAGCCTACAGACTGCCTCTGTGTTTGGCTTGGCTCTGCATTGGGCATTCCAGATATCCAGTGATTTTACAGAATCTTTTTTTCTGCTCCCAATAACTGGAAGAAAACCTATTTTTTTCCCCATTATACATTTGCAATGAGACTAATTTGTGCATAACTGAAGAGCTGAAAGTAAAGTTGAGAAAATAATAAATTATTGTAAAGTGAACTTTAGAAAATATTATCTCAGTGCTACTGGAGGAACTCTGCACAATGTAAATTGATCAGTTGCCTAATACAATATCTCAATCTCTCCAACCTTCACAATTTCCATGCAGGGTGCCTTAATCTCTGTTACCAATCTTTATTTGAAGGAATTAAAACACTTGTTGCAATATGTAAAAATCCAAAGAAGTCAATCAAGAACCAGCTTAACTTCATCCATAGAAAGCACAAGTTAATCACCAAAGTTCAATTTAGTAGGAACTTTGTCACCAGACAAATGTTAAAAGGTCGTAATGCAACAAGGTCCTCATTGACAACACAACGAAGTACCCGAGCTACTCCTCAAAGTCACCTGTTCACCCATAACTGAACCGTCACAATTAACAAGCCTGTTGTGCAATAATTGCAAGATAAATAGAATTACTTCATACGAAAAAAGCCATTGTCTGTTCAATGAATAGATGCAATATTTCCATCATAATAAAAAACAACTACTATCAAAAACTCTTCACAACACACCCCGATACCAATTTAGCGCACTACAACTATGCAAACCCCAGTGAACAGACCATTTTGGAGGGTTTCATTTTGCTAACATGCCTGGCAAATCATGTGAACAAAAACCCATAGCCATATAGATAGCACCCTTAAGGCTTACCTCTGTCTCCTGCTTTTCCGAATGGTCCCTTCAGCCGTGATGGAGATGCTGAGGGCTAGGGGACCTGGCCAATGGCGAGGGGTTGCTCAGGGTCCTGGGGAGAGGGAGGGTGTGTGTGTTTGTGTGTGTAGGTGTGTGTGCTCTGGTAGACCAGAGCAGTGTGCCCTACCGTCTGTCTGTGAAGGTAGGCACTGAGAACGATCGAAGGAGAGTCAACTGCTTTTGGTCACTCGGACTTGGGCTTTGCACCCACCCCGCGCCATGTACACTTTTCACACCAACCCCCCCCCCCCCCCCCCCCCCCCCCC
>JACXGI010001022.1:0-46763 GCA_016801175.1 Esox masquinongy | reverse complement strand
CAAAGGGTGAGCATTTCAGACATCCTCACTCACGGAAAAAGGAAAAATGAACATCAATACTTGCTTCTAGAAATGGACAAATGATGTTTGGCTCAAGGGTAATCGTCTGGTCCATCCTGGTCTCTGCTCTGGTACTGGTCCACAGTCGTTTAAAGGTCTCAGTGGCTCCCATGCAAACAAGGAGGAGAAAGAAAATGCCCTATTTGATTTTATATTGTTGTTAATATTATTCCCTCAAGGCTGTACCTTTTGTATTCCCTTGTAGAACTGAGGGAGGGGTGTATTGTGTGGGGGGGTTGTATGTGCGCATATGAGTTTGTGTGTGTGTGTGTGTGTGTGTGTGTGTGTGTGTGTGTTTGTGTGTGTGAGGGGGCATGCATTGGCTTCTTTTTACCATCTCAGCAGTTTTTCCTCCACCCTCTTTTTTCTCTTTTGTGTAAGACCTGAAGTCATCACTGTACTGTGGTGGAATGCAGGGGTTAGAGAAGAAGACCCCACGTCACAGGACACAGTAAACCCCAGCCTCGGTGGGGTCAGCTCCCACCCAGCCATCATCACAGGCCTAGGGGAGGGACTGAGTGGAGCTTGAGGCATCATCCAGGCACAATGACAACTAAGAATGTAAGGTTACTGAGCACTGACACTCACATGAACTACAGACACACACACAGGAACTACTGACACACGCAGAAGCTCACACATGCACACGCGCCAACAACATCAACGGGGTGACCACTGCAGACCCGTGTCTTTCTCTACTTCCTGTTCGGGCCCCTGTTCCTGTATTCTGTCGTGTGTGTGTGTGTTTGTACTGTGTGACGAAGCAGGCTCACCGGGAAGACAGGAGCAGAGGGGACATCTGGGCATCACATTTGGACTATACTCTCCGCGGGGGGAGAAAATGGGGAGATGGGAAAAGGAGGATGAAGATTGGAGGGGGCAAGAGAATAGAGGGATATGGGTAAGATGTTATGAAGAGGGGAGTGAAAAAAAACTGAGGAGAGGATATAGAAAAGGAAGAAGAGAGCAGGGAGAATGTGGAAAGAACAGACACAGAGAACAGCTGGGAGAGATATGGATGGGAGAGAGAATACAGGGCAGGCTATTCAAATGGGAAAGGAGAGCGCAAAAAAAACAAGAAAAAAAGACGAGTGGAAACAGCTGAAGGTGCCTAAGACGTCCTTTGAGCTGAACTTCCAGGCAGCTGATTATACTTTCATTAAACATTTCCAAAAGCAGAGGAGAGGAAGTGCAGGGAATGGTTTTATGAAGGACTTTATTGTCTAGACCGGGGCAACAGGAGACCCATGCTACCATCCAACAGTGGAGGCAAGAAGGAAGAGGAAGACGTTTTATTGGATTTGGGATCAGTAGCAATGGTTGTGTAAAAACACAGTGACATATGAGCAATATTGTAGAGACAAATATATTACATGCTATATAGGAAATGTTATTCCGCCTCCCTTGCTCATATTGGTTCAAATGTTTCACTTCCTGAAGATGCCAGTAATTATAAAAAGCATTTTTTATCTATCGCGCTCTGCCCTCAATTTTAACCTCACCTTGAAGTTGTTGACCAAAAGACGAAACAATTTGACATTAACGGTTGCAGTTTTACTGACAAATGTCAATAAATAAATTAGGTCCGACAAACAATGTACAGAAATGGGCCACTGAGTCTGAAATTAATAAACTGGTGAAAACTGTGTGCAGTTTAGGTTTGTGACAGCATTTATTTGATACAGTGTAACACACTGTCTGATTAATACAGTGTAACACACTGTCTGATTAATAAGACCCTTTGTCTGGGCCCTCCTGAATCTGCACTTATCTCACAAAAACAACGCTCTAGCTTAGCCTCCATTCATCACACACTCTAAAGCTATAGATACTTTGCTACAATGCTTACTTTACATGGCTAAACGTATAGTTACATTATTTATTAAAAGGACGTTTCTTTTCTGTGTCTTTTAAACTCACAACTCTCCTTTTAGTCATTTTTGCAGATACTTATCCAGAGCAATATACAGGAACAATTAGGGGTATAAAAGCCATGCTTTACAACATAACAGCAGATTTTTGGCTCAGGGATTCAAGTCAGCAACCATTCGGAAAAGTAGCAAAATTGTGTATTCACTAAGGTCTCTGCCACCCCTGTGTACAGATTTGCTGTTGCCCACAGCACTGGTACTTGGCTTGGATGGATTCTGAAGCTTGTGTGCATCACAGAGGAAAACGCTGCGGAGACTCCCTGACTCTAAGTTATGTATTGGTTTACAGCTCAAACCTTTTCAGATTGACAGTTGATGGAGCACGATGATGTACTATCTTAACAAAAAGCTAGCCATCAAATGCATATCAAACCATTATTATGCATCATTATTGAAGAATCCTGTTAATAACAGTATACAATTTTGCTTCAGTCATCATGTTGAAGTTGCCCAGAAAAACTCTTCCCGCCTTGTCAAGTAAAGAGGATAAGAAATGTTAAGAGGTTACAGTGCACTTTAGACATCACAATACAGCAAAGTGTTCAACAACAGTGTCCTGGAACATAGCCGGTTACAGTTTAATGTATAATTCAATTCTTAACCGCTTAGTATAATAATGAAATAACATAACTGTATGATACATGTAAACAAAGATTCTGTTTTCTGCAAATGTTCTTGCCAAATTAGCTAAGACTCCCAGCATGAAAACGGGTGTTAAAAAGGTTTTGAATCCACTCATGAATGTATGAATTTGAATCTTTGTTCCCAAACAAATGGATTTACAAGGAAATGAACGGCAAAATATTATTGTTCTATTAGCTGAACTCTAAACAGTTGTCCATTGCAATAAATGCTTACTGGTACTGGTATGCTTACTGGTACAAAAGGACCCGTGTACATTACTTTCATTGTTGAATTAGCACCAGCACAGTCAAATTAACGGCCAACCAAACACTGCAAGAGACGAATAGATTCTGTTTCTAATATTTTTATCAACAAAAACATATGTAGCATATTTGAAAAGAAGAATGCCTGGCTGTGTTTCCTCCGCCAGTTTTATAATACAATCACAGAGGCCCACAGAGAAGTCACAGAAGTAGTAACAAAGTTCTTCCTCGCATCTTCAATGTGTATGGGAAACAAATAAGTCTTAAGTCTGAAGCCACATAATCCCTGTAACCGCAACACTTTGCGCTTTTGTGATCATTTTGAACTGGTTGCATTACTTCACAGTCGGACTGATTGGAAATACAAACATTCCTCAGTCTGAATGGTCCCTGACTGCGCCATGTCTGGTCTGTGAAATAGATCAGGTGGAGTCTGTAGGGATACATCTTGCTGCAATGTGAGAAAGGCATTAGTCCACAGCTTCTGCTCCTCCTTCAAGCTCTTTTCTGAAACCCCCTTCCCCCGTCCCAAATGGATTCCCCCAGTCTTACCCAGCCTGGACATTTTAGAAAGGCTTTCTGCATCACTGTAAGATAGTGAATTTGAACAAAGACTATCTAGGTTTCCATCATGATGGTTTTCCGTTCTGCAAACACCTCTTGGTAACACCTCAGCACTAGCATACTGTGCACATTACTCTCAAAGCACTGTATGATGAGTGTTTCCACACAGAAATGGCCTTGCACATCCGTCTGACAAGCTTGACATTACGTAATTTGGATTAAACTGTAGGCAAACTTTTTTTTTAATAATTTTCTGGGTCGACAGCATCACTTCTACCAACAGTGGCCAAGAATTGCAGACTGCATCTTTAACTAGGGATGAAGAGTAGCAGCTGTTTGTCGGCTGGATTCACACACAGGAGGTGTGTTTTTTTTAAGATTCTTTCATGTATTGTAGTCGAGGATTGCTGACCTCTCCAAACACGGAAACAGAGCATTGGGATTGTAGTTCACATGGTGCCCATATATTTACTAAGTCTGAGTATCATTTATCCCCACATCCCTTTGCTATGCCCACCAGACCATTCCAGGAGACCATGCAACAGATCACAATCCTCCCCTTGATGTTAATGTGCAGAGAGACACAGCGTGACACTGGGAGAAGGCCAACTTCCTTCAGGAAAACTGTTGCCAGCCATTGTGTTACAGGCCCAAACAAAACATAAACCCTTAGAACAAGATTCTCTCAGGAAATCTACAGCAACAAAATCAGCATGTACAAGTGTATGGTTGAGCTTGTGTGGTAAACCTCTCATTCTTCTTCCTCTTTGTTACTTCTCCCTTTTTATTCTGAGTCAGTGGTTAAAACCCTGGTCCCAGACCTGACATAGAAGGAAGCAGATGGATCTAATTTACGGCTATCATGGCCAAGCCAGAGGCTAGTATGCTTCTTCTTCCGGTCTTGATTAATCCCATCCTGAGCCTCCATGTCTTCCTCCATATCCAGACTCATCAAGCCCAAGCAATAAATTGTGATGTGACTTTAGAGATGAGACTGGAAGGTGGTGTTGACATTTCGATAGATTTGGGTCAGGTTACGCTGGCTTTCTGAGCAGTCCACCGTATTGTAAGAGTTTTAGAATTTTAGGCAGTGTTTTTCAATAAAGAACAGCACAAATCTGAATGTCATTATATATTTCAGATTTTGTTTTTTAATAACTTGAACAGCAAACAATTTTAGGGATACAAATTAAAGTGAATGTATCTCAGTTGTGTTTTGAGAAATATTATACACTTAAATCAAACATCGACCACACAGGGGCACTGGAAATTGTAGTTTATTCAAATGTTTTGTATGTCCTCACAGTAAATTCACCAGCGATTACTGAGTCAAAAGCCATATTAAAATAAAATCAGGGTATAGGCTTACTCTGTTCAATTGCACTGCAGTCCACCAACATTGCCAAAATATTAGAGCAAGATAAAGTTAGCGTCACAACCAATTGTTGTTAATCTAATCAGGCTATACGGGCATACATCAACATGGCAAACAATGTAACCATGAACGGACAACAACTTCAAATTCTAGCATTTATTATCATACAGAGTTACCATGAGATGCATGCAATTAATGTAAACTTTGAATAAAAAAAACTTTGATCTGCAGCTGCATAATAATTCATTTTGACAGTCAATTTATTCAGCAGAGCTATTCAGCGTCAAGCTGTTTAATCATGTCAGTAAGGATTACACAAAAATACCTTTTTTGCATGACATACGAGCTTTAATTTGGTTCCCAAAGTGTTCCATTGTTCAGTATTCTCCCAGTAGACATAATATAGAGTACACAACAGACCTCTCTTAGATTCTCGTATTCCTTACCTGCAGGTCTTTTGCACAGCAATATGATTCTGGGAGTGAACTTACTAAATACAAGAAGCCTATAGAAATGTCATAACATACAAGACAAACATAGAATAGAGGAATGGGCAATGCATCTATATGCAAATATCGTTTATTCCCTTACACCTCAATGTACTAAATCTCAAAACAACAACATGTGCCACTGCTTTGGAATGTTTGAAGTGTGTGAGCTGCTTTTATATCAAAGGCACCTTAATCAGACATCAACACCTACATTGTCTCTTTTGCACACAAAAATACATCAGTTGTTTGAAAAAAAAGTAAAGACATGTAGGGACAAGTACACACTTCAAGTGCTTTTAATGAGACCCTGTTATATAGTGTTGCTGATTATTTAATTTGCAGCAAATTTAGGTAAAACTATTGGTACAGGGTCAGCCATTTGCTATGGCCAAAACACCCTATGGCTGTCATTAGAACAACATGATGCACTGCAATAAAATATCTCCAGGGTTCCTTACCTTGGTCAGTCTATTATTTAATTGTGTGTATTTACAGGAAGGACTAGCTGTGGGCTGATGGGGTTTTACTCTGTGCTTGGGATTCACCATCCACACTACAACACCACTCAGAATGATTACAGTAGTTGGCTAGTGTAAATATCGAAACACAGCAACATCGCGAGTAATGTGGTTGTGAGCAAAAAAGGTGGGTCGCAAAGGGAGGGTCGTGGAGGAGAGCTTTGAGTTGAGGGGAGGGGTCCTTATTCAAAGACTATATCGGAGGCTTGGCGCAAGCAGTTGGCGCTGTCGCTTGGTAGGTCGGCATGTGTGATGTTGTTCCCATCCAGACGCAGGTGCTTCAGGCGAGAGTAGTTGAGGGGTCCAGAGAATTTGCAGATGCTACCCAAGTCAAACTCTGGAATGGGGGGGATTGGGAGGAGGTGGTTGGTCAGCTGACTCATACATGATTCAACATTTTCTACTGCTCTACTGTCTAACAGTGGCGTAGGCAACACAGACCAGAGGATAATGGGAAATGTGTTCTTAAATATAAATAGTACAGTAATAACAATAATAATATTGCATGTCTGATTTAATCGAGAAAGGCTAGAGAGAAAAGGCAGAGGGAAATACAAAGGAAACGACTCACTGTTGATCTGGTTGACCTGCAGATAGAGATGCTCCAGCTGTTCGTTGATTTCGGGGATGGACTTCAGCTTATTGTATGACAGATCCAGCTCCACCAGGTTGGTCACGTTGAACACGCCTGCTGAAAGCCCGGCATCCGTCAGCTTGTTGTAGGCCAACCTCAAGTAAGCCAGTTTGGGCAGCTCTTTGAGGTCCCCGGCACCGACGCTGCTGATGTCATTGTAATCAGCGTAGAAGGTCTCCAGCGAACTGGGCATGCTCGAAGGCAGCTTCTTCAGCTTGTTGTGGGTCACTTCTATAAACACCAGCGAGTTGAGGCCCTTGAACACACCGTTGAGAGCCTCAGAAGTCAACTTGTTGTGCTGGAGGTGAACGGAGGTCAAGTTCTTCATCCCGGACAGGCTTGCTTTAGGGAACTTGGATAGCTGGTTGTTCGTCATCTTCAGCTCATCCAAGGACTTGGAAGGAGGGATTATGGCTTCTGTCAGGTTGTTATGGCTAAAGAAGAACTTCTGGAGACCAGTGAGTTTGTCAATGGAGCCCTTGGCCACCTTTTCGCTGGTGATCTGGTTCTGGTCAAGTACCAGCCAACGGAGATCCTCCGTGACATTGTCGAATACGCCGGCCTTGATCTCCGTTATCAGGTTGTTTTGCAGATACAGGTACTTGATGCCCGAGGGCACGATGGGCACAAACTTGAGCTTGCGGGAGTCACAGTACATGGCGGTGGGGAAGTTGATGGGACATTCACACTCCTGGGCGCAGTTTGAGCTGGACGCGCTGTGTTGGTAGTATGGCTGGTTGTCATAGTCGTAGTACTGACCTACAGTCAGGCTGACCAGCAAGGCCAAAATTGGGACACGGAGGGGAAACATAGCTCTACTCAGGGGGGGAAACCGACGGATGGAGAAAGGGAGAGGTGGATGGAGAGAAGGACAAAGCAAAATGAGACAGTGGTAGAAAAGGAGTAAACATTCCATACATTCTGTACATAAAGAGTCTTACATAGTATTAGCCTGATTGATATTTTGGTGTCAAAATGCAGAGAGCTAACTGTTTTAAGCCTTTCTCTTTTTAAACAGTTGAATGCTTGGCATTTTGATTGCTTAAATAACACAAAATATTTAACAAAATGTGAATCTCTCGCTCTGGAACTGGACATGCTCATCTGAGGCTGATAGGATACACTTACAGAGACTAAAATATTTTGACAATGCTTCCTTGACCCAAACTATTTATGATTCACCCTGAAGCACACAAGTGAACTGCAAATCTGTGTTGTCTGTCTTGAGTCAGACCCAGATCCATAAATTCTCAGAAATGACCACATGTTAATAATTAATAAACCATAAAGCACTGGATATTTACAGACAAAAAAAGTGTGTTGTTAACAACAATGACAAACAGTATGGCCATAACATATTGACACATTCAATGCCTAATCAACAGAATGTATTATCATTTGTGTAATCAAAGGATAATACCACATTGAAAATGCAATCACAAAATAGCATTAGTTGCACACACTATTACCTTTAGCTGACAGTATTTCCACTGTACTGTGCATTAATTGTATAAATGTAGCCATACACTGGTGCCATGTAGTAAACGCACATTGTCCAATACAATATGAATAGCATCAGATAACTTTAAAGTACCAACATTTCTACTGTCCTTTCCTTGCTCAAGTGGCAAGTATTTCACCCTGTATCCAACGGACTTCCCCAGAACCTAGCCTGGACTGGGTTAGGTTTATTAATCCCTGCAGAGAAAGTCAAAGAACTAAGGAAAATTGAGCAGGAACATCACAGGAAACAACAAGCGTTTACTTCTCTTACCTTTCTCTCTCCTCTCTCTCTCTCCCTCTGTGTGTGGGAAGGTCAGCAGGTAAGAAGACTGTGGTACTGAAAAGCCAGATGTCTCTGGAGAGAGGGAGGAGAACAAGGGAGAAAGAGAGAGGGAGGGGAAGAGAGTGAGAGAAAAAGAGAGCAAGAGAAAATGGGAGGGGAAGCTGGTGTTTTTTCAGACGTCTGTAGTTCCAGATTGACAATAGGGAGCTACCCAAGTATGAGTCAGACAGTGAAATAAAATGAGTATGTCACTAATAGGTGTTTAGATGGTGTAAAATGGAATCATTATTTCCTTTGATCAACCAAGGTGCCTCAGAGTCCTGTGAGAGATTGATGGTAAGGCATTACGAAGGACTCATGTGACCATATATAGACTACCTGTAGTTCGCCCTCCCTCTCTCTCTCTCACTCCACCAAACAACCGCCTCCCTCATTTTCCTACTTTACCCTGCAAACAGACAATTTATTGTATATCAACACAAACTGTACTTAGTAATAGTTGCCAGTAAACTGTTTGCCTGTAAAAAGCTAGAACAACAGCTTTCTGGAGTGGTAAATACAATGTGGAAAAAAACCTATAGGAAAAAATATATCTGGCTTTAGCAAGAGCCAGCTGCAGACTATTATGTAGTAGCACTCAAGAAGTAAATAGAAACTTGGAAAAATTGACAATAGGTCTTGATTCGGGCCAGAAAAGAATGATGTGACAGCCTATATATGCTGAATCATTAATTGCCCCCTGGCCCCTAAACCCTAGCCTAAATACTCCTGAATTGTATAGATATAATGTAAAAAATAGTTTAATCTTCTGATCTTCTCAGTAGAAAAGTTTCCATATTACTTCCACCTACCAGATTCTCTTACTACCCACACTTAATTGGTTTGACCAAAGTTTAAAATGCAAAATGTTTCACAACATCAGAATGTAAAAAAAGTATGTTTTTGGAAAGGCTGGGCTTGAGAATAGAGGCTAAGGATTGGATAGTTACCAGGGTGGTGTACTATAAAGCAGTGTGAATTACTTGGCCAGACACATTGCTTAAATACATCATTTTCTTCAGAGATATACTTGAAATCGTCTCAGTCTATTTCACTTAACCAAAAGATGTTGCTTTCCAAATGAACTAGAAAGTCTGTAACTACCCATCAAATGGGGCACATCCTGATGAAGTCCTGGGGATGGAGACACAACCTCCTGACATCCAGGGCTAACCAGGCTGGCACGTGTGTCTGCTGCTGGTAGACATCTGGTACCGTCAACAGAGGAAGAGGCGGTGAAGCTGACCAATGCGTCCCATATGGTCCTACTGTAAATCCCTCAGCTGCCGTCAGACCTCCTCCCTCCTTTTAACTTCACACACTTCAAAGTGTGCTTCATCTCCTTTCGTATCTGACTGTTTGTCTGCACACTGCATAGCGGCTACACATTTTGAGATAAAGGCCATTCTCAGAATTATAGTTTAAGCTACTGACGTAGACTGACCTAAGTAGTCACTGTGATGGTTTCTCAAGGTGTCATTGTTAATGTTAAATTGTATTGTTGCTTCAGAGATGTCTGGATTTAATTGGACACAGTCCCATCTGTGCCTTCAATTGCATACTTTTCTGGCGGCCATCTTGGGTTGCAAAGCCTTCATTTGATGGCTTGATTTGTGGTGGACCATTTGTGCACTTTTCCAAATGTTTACATGAGAATGTTGTGCAGTCTATTGCTGCAAAAACCCTTGATTCATCTGAAAATGATCATTGTTTTTACTCTTGAAAACAACCATTGTGGCTTACTTTGAAGTTTATGGTAAAAAAAACACACAAGTCATTTCAAAATGAGCATTCTTGCTAGTTACATCTAACTCTAGATTTGACTTGGCAAATGTTAGTAGCCTCTAATGTTTACACACTGCACATCACTTAAGACATCAAATCCATGTCCACTGGACAATCTCCTTCACCTCCTCTCTGTCTCCTAGACTGTCCCCTCCACCACCTCCTCGCTGTCTCCTAGACAGTCCCCTCCCCCCATCATCTCTGTCTCCTAGACAGTCTGCCTCTACCACCTCCTCTCTGTCTCCTGACCTAGACAGTCCCCTCCACCACCTCCTCTCTGTTTTGCTACTGTTCTTTTAGTAACCGGAGAGAGAGAGACCCCCAAAGAGTTGATTCTGTTAATGCTATTACCATGACTAATTATGGGTCACAAATGTATCGCCTCTTAAGGCTTAGTAAACATTCATTAGATGAGCGTTAGTTTTCAGTGGTTAAATGTGTTATTGTTACTCGTTTTCTTGCCCACTTTGATGGATATTTTGGCATCACACAGGCCAATTTCCTTTTTTACTTTTTTTTTTAAATCATATTTTGTTTGGCAAAACATTTAAAAAAGATAGAAAATATTCTGTCATGAATCTTCAGACATCAGAGGAACTGAAATGATGATGTGTTGAATGGAGTCCTTGTGGGTTGATTCATCAAATCATCAACCCTTCTAATGTTTTGGTCTTGAAGATAACATAAACATTTTATTTCAATGCTGTAATTGCTGCGCTCTCCATGGAAAGACTCAGACACTTAAACTATTATTTGGTTTGTCCCTATAGGACAAACATATTTGATGCTAGACCCTTTTCAGAGAATTCTACCTTGTCTACTTTTCAAGTATTTCTACCTAGAACCATACATTTTTTTAAAAAAGCTTTGCTTAATAAAGGTTATATGTAGAACCCTATCATGGTGCAAAGAACCCTTTTGGAATCATTTTTTTCTAAGTTTAGAATTTGGAAAACAGATCTGCCCGGTCACCTTGTTTCCTCTGTTAGCTTTGATGACATCAACCACTGTGGTCTCACATCCCCTCATCCCACATTTCTGAAATGAACCAATGATTTAAAAATGTTGGGTTTTGGCTCTAAATGTTATTTATTCCCCCATGTATTACCGTAACTTGTTTTTCCTGTACCCCTTTTCCTGGTGGTAATCCTAGTCAAAGTCTGAGTGCCTAACGGATATCACTGGGACATTATGTCATCTATGGTAAAATGTGTCTCGGTACAAGAATACAACCTTTATTTGCAGTTCCATTTTCTTTCTAAAACAGTAATTCTCAGTTCTTCCCAGTGAATTAAATGGAAGAATATGTCAAGCAATGGTGGTTAAATGAATGTAAACAGTGGAAATATCCCTTATAAATATTTTCTTTCTCAACAATCTCTTAATAAAATCTATTTATATGAGTTGCGAGACTGTTTCTAGACAGTGAAGTATATTTTTTATACAGTTTGGTATTAAACCAACTAATTAAGCTAATAAGCTAAATCACTCTACAGTATTTCTGTAGGTTTATTGATATCTAGCTGTGAGGAAGAGCACATGATTTCAATTAACCCTGTACAGGTACTGTATAATGTTACCCCTGTGCAGCAATTATACGGTCAGAACCGAATTAACAGAGGTCCACAGAAATGTTCCACCAGTAGCCCTGACAAATGGTGATGCAAAACCCTAGTCATTGGCGACTCCATTACAATATTGGACTTAAAATTTTGCTAATGTTTTACTTTTGATTTTGCAATACATATAAACTTTTAAATACATTTCTCAGCAGTTTAGATGCTACAATGATTCCTTACACTTTGTAGTGGTTCTTTTCTTAAACAACTACAGAAAAATTAGTGAACTCTCAAGAGTTCACTTTAGAAACCAGAAAATAACGGACAGACTTTGATTGCCTCATTCTGCTGCTGTTCATTATAGCAGATGCCCCCAGACTATCCAGGGCAGATATGTGAATGCACGGAAGGCTGCTGGTCCTGATGGCGTCCCCGGGCGTGTGCTCAGAGCATGTGCTGGGCAGCTGGCTGAGGTCTTCACTGACATTTTCAACCTGTCACTGGCCCAGGTGGTTATCCCCACGTGCTTCAAGACCGCAACCATTGTTCCAATGCCGAAGCAGTCGACTGCGTCTAGCCTGAATGACTTCCGATCTGTCGCACTCACCCTCACGATCATGAAGTGCTTCGAAAGACTAGTCCTGGCCCACCTTAAGTCCTGCCTCCCACCAACAATGGATCCCTACCAGTTTGCCGACCGATCAAACAGGTCTACAGAGGATGCCATCTCCGTAGCTTTACACTCTTCCCTGACCAACCGGACAAAACCAACATCTGTGTGAGAATGCTATTCATAGACTTTAGCTCAGCATTCAACACGGTCATCCCCTCTAGGCTGGTCAACAAACTCCATGACCGACCTGGGGATCAGCCCCTCTCTCTGCAACTGGACTTTGGACTTCCTAACCAACAGACTCCAGTCTGTCAGGTTAGGCAACTTCACCTCCTCCACCCTGATCCTGAACACTGGTGTTCCACAAGGCTGTGTACTGAGCCCTCTCTTGTACTCCCTCTTCACCTGTGACTTCGTTCCTGTACAAAGTTCCAACACCATCGTCAAGTTCGCAGATGACACCGCAGTGGTAGGCCTGATTAGTGACAATGATGAATCAACCTACAGGGAGGAGGTCAAGCGCCTGGCGGCATGGTGCGCTGACAACAACCTGGCCCTCAACGCAAAGAAAACCAAGGAGCTCATTGTGGATTACAGGAAGTCTAAAGGCTGCAGTCATGCCCCAGTTCTCATCGATGGCGCTGAAGTGGAGCATGTGTCCAGCTTCAAATTCCTGGGTGTCCACATTTCCGAAGACCTCTCCTGGACCCTCAACACCTCAGCCCTGGTCAAAAAGGTGCAGCAGTGCCTTTACTTTTTGAGGAGGCCGAAGAAAGCTCACATGTCTTCCAAGATCCTTGTGAACTTTTACCGCTGCACAATCGAGAGCATTCGGGCTGATTGCACCACAGTGTGGTTTAGTGGTTGCTCCATAGCCGACCAGAAGGCCCTGCAATGGGTGGTGAAAACCGCCCAGCACATCACTGGTGCCCAGCTTCCTGCTATCATAGACCACCAGCGCAAGTGGTGTCTTCGCAGGGCGCGCGGGATCGTCAGGGACACTTCACATCCATGCCACAAACTGTTTGCCCTCCTCCCATCAGGCAAGCGCTACAGGTCTCTTCATTCCCACACCAGCAGGCTCAGGAACAGTTTCTTTCCATCTACTGTAACCCTGCTGAACTCTGTGACCCAGAGAACTCTGTGACTTTTGTGACCCATCACTAACCATCCCCCCCGCCTCTCAGGGACCTTGTTGCACTACTCCCTTTGTATCACTCTGACACTGCAATTGCAAAGTCTGATAATGGAAGATTTCAGTTGTTACAGGTACTGTTGTTACAGTCTACCTCGGGAGCCTCACTGCTGCTATCCCTGCATTTCATTTGCACATGCATCTTGCACATTCAGTTTGCCTCGATTGCACATCTAGAATGCCATTTAGAATTGCCATTTGTACCCACACAACTGTTATCCTACTTATAACATAAACTATAATTAATACTTGTACATTTTCTGCCCTCCTCTATTTGCATTAATTGCACATTTAGTATTGCCATTTGTACTGCATTTGCCTTCACTGCACATCTATACATTCCACTTGTAATATACATATATTTAATACTTATAAATACTTGCAAATTTCCTGCCCCCTTCTATTTGCACTTATGGTTAGATGCTAACTGCATTTCATTGTACTTTACTTGTTCTTGTTCAATGACAATAATGTTGAATCTAATCTAATTTGCTTGAGGAGATCACATCATTTTTTTAAATGACATTGTTTTTACTGTACTTTTACAAGGTAAGTATGCTAAGAACACATTAGAGGTAACTGCTCAGAGACAGAACAATGTATATATATTTTACACTGTGGGTGTATATTAGACCCAACAACCTTTCATTTACTATCCAACACTTTTGACCACTAGGCTACTCTGCCTAACAGTGGTGGAAGAGAGGGAGGGTGCAGCCTTTCCATTTGACAGACAGAATAAATGAACCAATTAAAGTCTGCATCAATCATCCTTGAGATGTCTAATGATCTCCACCGCCTGCAACAAGTCTGCAAAGAAATTAGATTTGAAAATCTTGTCCATAGTTCATACTTGTGTGTGTGTGTGTGTGTGTGTGTGTGGGATGCTGCCCGATGCTTCCCGCAATCCTGGAAAAAACAACAACATTACAATGTACAGATCCCTTGCATCACATTGTACATTCATACTTCAAAACACTACAGGCTACTTTTTTCTTTTTCTTCTTTTTTTCTCATAACTGACAGGTCTGGACACATTGGCCTACGACCACCACCCCAACACACACTCACACACACACACACAAACACACACACGCACACACTCAACGGCACTTCCACAGCAGGAAATACTGGTACCAGCTTGGTAACCAGATCATCTCCTTAATTAAGGATTTCATGCTATTCATAGCAAAGCTAAACCTTACTCGTACCATTACAGCCTAAAGTTAACTTAGCCCTAACTCATAACACATACCATAAACCAAACCCATAATGCGTAAACCTAGAACTAAAACCAATTCTAACATGAACCCCAATACTTTGGGGTTTATCCTAAACTCTAAATAGACGTTTTCCTTGTGGGAACCTTCTAAAAAACCTTGTTGGGACTAAATTGTCAGTTTTTACTGTTTTTGTGGGGACCTCTATTCTCCACATTTATTGTAAACCAAGATCACACACACTAAACCTTACACACAGACTCAGAGACTGTATGCATTTCTGAAGTCTACAGGGAGATGACAGTGACAGTCTTACAGGAATGACAGTCTTACAGGTCCATTGACAACACACACACACACACACACACACGTACACACACTTCCCCATTTGAATTTAATTACGCTTGAATCAGACTGGTTGAATCAGACTGGAGGTCCGATGCCCTCATCCTGGGCCCCTGCATGGTGTTTTATGTACAACATGAACAAACATTAAAGGTTCAAAAAGGAAATCAACTTAATGTAAGACGGACCAAACTGGATGAGGCAACACATACGACATGCAAGTAAGATTAAGATTAAGTTCACCTGGTTGTCAATTGAACACAAGAGCCACGCAAAATTTGACTGTTGCTTTTAATCCAACATTTCAGGGGTGAGATGGGCAGCCACACTGGGCACCCGGGTAGGAATTAGGATTAACTATCTTTCTCGGGGACAGAGCACATTTTGTTTTTCTTGCCGGCTTGGGATTCGATATAGAAACTTGCTGCCCTGTGTGCACACGCATGCACGCACACCTTCACATATTTTGTCAGTATATCCTGAGGCCTGGCATTCTTGGTTTTGAATAGACAAGCTCATTGTTCTGGGAACTATATTATACATACACAGATGTAGATGCAAGTGAGTTTAGGGCAGTTGACATGTTTTCAATCTCAATGAAGTCCCCTTTCCCCAAATAAATTTACATGCATTCTTCTAATATGGAGATATAATTAACCATTTAGCAAATATGAAGTTTAGCCTAACGTATGAATCCCAAAAACAATGGAACAATTTTTATCTAACAATTGAAATGGTGCTTTACTGCTATTATACATAAAAACGTGTTGTTAAAAACAAATGTACCTTTGCAAAACAGCGGCATCTGGTTCTCAGTGTACTTTTACAGTAATGGCTTTTACAGTAACCTCACACTTCCTTTAACTCTCGATCTTGGATGCCCAGTGTGAGTATAGCCGAGCAGTTCCATGTTAAACTGCCCTATATGGCAGTAAAATGCTGATGAATGCTGCCAGCGTTGACATCTGTGAAAGCCCTTGTGAAAGTGTGTTTCTGTTTTTTTCCAATAATTATTAGAGCCCAACAAATCGCAACCAGGTAGGAACATAGAAAACACTAAAACAGCAATCCCTTGCCAGATTGAGTTACGGACTGACTGCTGGTGCTTATCTGATGTCAAAATAGTCGAGCAGAGCAAGCTACTGAAGCCAGGGAGAAAGGGGCCTCAAGAGGTGAAAGGCCAGCTAGCAAGCCTCAATCCAATCCAGCTGTAGCTTGTTGCTGTAATGAAGGAAAACATGACCTAAAAATGTCAGGAATGTTGGAGGGGGAATTCAGGAACGAGGGCGAGGAAAAAGCCATTGGAACAACCTGCCTGTGGGTGTAATGATGGTCTACTCCAGTTAATTCCTCCTCCTTGTTGTTTAATGAAACGACCAGCTTTGATTACTGCAAATGGTAACATCCCCTAATCCAATCGTAGTATTCCCTAATCCAATCGTAGATCAAAAAAGTAATTTTGATCATGTGTTGGCGAAAACCTTTTAAGAAGATACCTAATTATGTAATTATAAAGATATGTGGCGTGGTAGAAAAGCTATTGGAAAAACCTGTCTGGAAAAACTTGCCTGGTAAAATGGAATTGAGTAAAGTCACAACCAATTTAAAAAGCAACTATTGTGCAACTACTGTGTCACTATTGTGCCTCACAATACTGATTTTTTATTATTAAATGACTATATTTTAGGCTAATTAGGCTAATTAGTCGCTGTAACTCTTTGCAAAAAAAAAGTTAGCAACCCTTTCCCAGCTCCTCAGTAAGTGAAGCTGGAATATGAACCAGAAGATTTAACAAATGTGATTCGTTGACAACATGATATGTTAGCCTTGCTGTGAGGAACTTCTCACTCTAACAAAGATTGGAGAAGTACCAATAACACAAAATAGATATGTTGGAATGTCTATCTGAAGTAAGGGACAGATCAACCTTTGTAGTGAATAACTGGTGTTCTAATTTGTTGGTAAAATTGTTGTTTGGTTGCAGGACAAAGTGGCGAAATACATGACTGTCACTCACAGTCTGGGACACGTGGTCACTCTAGCTCAGGTTACCGTGGTTACGTAATGGACACACACGGCCGGTTTCTCATGGAGCCACAGGCGTGTCCTAGGCTTCCACTCACACGCTCATGATCGGACCTTGATATATTGGCACATCCCTCTCTCCCTCCCACATTTGTTTTTCTATCCTTGTGAGGACCTGAAAGAAATTAATGTTCCTTAACCCCTACTGCAATCCTAAATTTAACCTCTATCACGTAACCTTGATGCCTAGATTTAACCTAGCTCTAACACCTAAATGGTAATGCCTAAATCTAAAATGAACCCCAAATTCCAACACTATGCCCAAGTGTACATTTTCCCCTAAACCCACAGGCCCATTTATCATAAGGCAGAAGAGGCAGCTACTTCTGGCCACAAGTTATCAGGGGCCTTGTGAACTTGGCATAAATAATCAACATTAACATAATCTTCATTTTATTCTCCAGTCGAGAACTGCAAATTCCTTGGTATGAGCCTTTTACTGACCTAATCAACCTGCGACATTTTGGTTTTGTTTTAATTGACTGGCAAGGCATCTCGGATATGGTTATTCCTTTTGAACTGTAATTTGTGCCACTGTATAACATTCACTGAAAGTATTTAAATGTATTGTTTGCAATAAATATATTTGATACACATATCAAATCTCCCTGTTTAACTGTTACGTTATTATACAGCAAATAGTTTTGCGAGATTATGCAAATATTGTCCAACGATTTTAAGTTTCAATTGGCTTGCTCTGGGCTGTTGTGTGAACGTCGAGTTTAAGCAAGTAGATCAAAAGGAAGTAAAAAGACAATATTAAAATGTTCTCATTTAAGTACAAAATTGGTGCAAACGAAGTAAATAAATAAGCTAAATAGAGAAAGGGAGCAGGAGGCAGCTAAAATGCCAAAATTAGACCGTTTTTCCAAAACGTGGAAGAATGGAAGTCAATTAAATGAGTAAGTAAGGTACTTTGTTTTATGGTCGCCGCACCATTTCAAGGAAACTGATCTTTTATGTGCGCTTGTGCTAGACCTGACGTCTAACAATAGAAAAATGGATACTTGTGCCATGAACACAGTATTCTATGCTGGTGTTAGTCTACTGTCATAAGACCTGCTGAGACATCCAGGTTCCGTTAGAAAACTTTCAGATTTTTGTTTTTCTGTTGCTATTGTTGTGCCAGCTAAATGTTAACATGCATATACTGTTCAAGCTCCCTGTGAGCGGCTGCTGTGTTTCTGCTTGGTGGTCCTGATAAGGATTTTGTGGGTTTAACACTGTGTCCCGACCGCTTGCCATGCTGCTGAATATTATCACTGTGTTCACTCACACTGCCTGCTACTGTCATGCTTGGTGCTTTTTTTTTTCTTTTTTACAGATCCGTACCAACAAAATAGCTTACGTTTCAGTTACACAAATGTTGTTGGATGGGGTATGAGGTAGGCCTATCTGGTGTGGAAAATGGTTTAGGATACAGTGGGAGCAGGTTTACAATGTGGTCTGTGTTCACTGGAGGCATCAGCTTATACTGCAGGGCCAATACAGGCCACAGTGTTCACCATTTGTAAAGGGGCATTTTAATGAAGGGAAGATCTTGACATTCTTATGATTTTAAATACTGATGTGAGTCATAGTCGGGGGCGGTTATTTAAGCAATAGGGCACGAGGAGTTGTGGTGTATCGCCAATAGACCGTGATTAAGAGCTGTTTCTTATATGCATGATGCAACCAGGAGTGCCCGGATGCAACACATAGCAGTGGTATTTCTGTTGTTTTAAACTGGTTACATACCTTTGGTAAGTAGTCTAATATACCTTCAGTTAGGGTTTTGACTGCATGGTTAATAATTATGGGTCAATACTATCGTCATATTCCTATTTAAGTGTATAACAGTCATCCTCCTCGACTGAGAAACAATACTTATGTCTTTATGGTAAACGGAGGTTGCTAGACATACATTTCCTTGATATTAATGGTGTGCTTTTTTTGTTTCACATTGAGTGGGGATTAAAGGGGGGGGGCTCAGACTGGTATCTGCCTCAGGCCTTCAAATCACTAAGTCCGTCCCTGTCTATACCTAAAGACTGAGCCAGAAATTCCGCTGATGTGACTGGCCCAAAAAGACTGTACACACCGAGCTGGATCTCCTAACCCTGACCCATGTTCTGTGGTTTCGGTCGGACCAGTCTTTTGGGTGTCTGCCTCCAGAACACATTTACGATGCAGAGTGGATTTGAGTCCAGCCCAGTGCTTTTCCAGCAAAAACGTTCCCCTGTGTTTCCATATGTATCTGTCAAATAAAGCATCAAAATGCCCCCAAAAAAGTATGTAAACTGTATGTTCCCTAATCCATAGTACTAAACCTCAACCTGACCCATTTTTTATGCCTGAACCCAGCTCTAACATTTAACACTAAATGGAAATCACATTTTCCCTAGTGGGTACTTGCTAAAAAAACGTGTGTACCGATTCTTCAGATTCTACTATCTTTGTGGGGACCGTACAAAGATACGGTCCCCACAAACCGTAGTTATGCCTAAACAACCTAGCCCTAAAGCCTAACCCGAACCGTTACCAGTAATGCCTAATCCTAACTCTAATTACAACCCTAACCTCAAGTGTGCGCGCACGTGTCTGCATGCATGCATGTGTGCGTGCATGCGTGTGTGCGAGCGTGTGCGTGTGCGCGTGCGTGTGCGCGCGTGTGTGTGTGTGTGTTTGTTCATGGCGTCGGCAGACTGAGATGGAGACTGGAGCTCTACTAATATGCACCACACAGGGGCGACAGAGAGGGGCAGAAGGAGACATTTGGCAAAGAGGATGAGGCAAGATGAGAGGGTTAAGAATATGCTCAATACGTTGCAATGGTCTTAAGTAGTCCTCAATTAAGAAGTCCTAAGTTTAGTGTGTCGCCTGCTGGGACAACAGCACCAACTGTTAGGGTTGGAGGCTTCTGGATCTCTTCACTATATACAGATCTACGCTTACGGTGTTTGTCATTCACTGGCCCCATCCCAAATCAACCTCTAAGACCTACACCCTGTGCGCTTGTGGAGATCTGAATGGGTTTGATTAATGTAAGTAATATGGGGAACTATTTTCAAATTGCTTACACTAGTTATGTCCTATCAATACAGTGTTTGATATAGTCATATAGAGGAAACTACTAACTGAGTTAGAACTGGCTTATTTGGTACATACCTGTTGTCATGGTGGTGGGAACAGCCTGAAAAATCCATCTGTAGTATTTGGTAATACTCTGTGGTACTTACTAGCCCAGGCCCCCTGGTGATAAGACCAGCTATCGTCCTAGCAACCATACATTTCCATACCACTCAATTGACACTGTATTTTGCAGTAGCCCACGTGATTCTGTTGTTTAATGATTCTTTGCCTGTTGTTGTGCGAGTACCAGAATAGGTGTAATGAACAGAAAAGGTGTGGTTACTCAGATAAACTCTGCTGTAGGTGTATCAGTAATAGACTGCATTGCTTCATCGGTTCAAGCTTGTGTCTGGACGTAGAATTAATAATTTAAAAAAACCTATGGAGAAAACATGTTTTTTTAGAGAGAAATCCTTGTTGATTTTATTGCAGTACAATTCTTGGTGGGTCACTGGCCTCAAATCAAATCTCTGTCAGCAACATGATGATATGTTGTAGATGCGTCTTGATAACTCAGACTAGTTAACCACAACCCCAGAACATTTTACTTGATTGGCTATTTTAAATATGTAATATCAGATCCAGAAATTCAGAACATATCCACTTTGTGGTTTCTTGATTTTAAACAAATCTATTGTGGTCAGCTTTTTGTTGATAAAATTATTCTGGAACCTACCCATTCCTAGACTCTTTTTGTTACGACTGTGTGGATCCTGACTGGAAAAGTAATTGTCTTCCCCTTGAACCCCTTTGTAAACCCATCAACAGAGAGCTAGCAAAGAACATTAAATTGGTTCTGAAAACTGCAGATAAAATCACTGCTTATCAATACACCGATGAATCTTGACTCCATGGCCTACATAGCCTTGACATTTTCCTTAGTGGAGACACAGCTGTTGTTTTACAAAAAAATCACATGGTAATGAAGCTTCCTTGTTGTGAGTGTGTTTGAACATGTATTGGTCTAACAAGAAAGTAAAATACTTTCTCACTTGCCTTTTGTGTTGTCTCGCCTGTTCCTTCTACCAACCTTTGTGCCGAGAAACTCAGTCCATCACTGTGAAGTTCACTAGTTAGACTGTTCCATATGACATTGCCATTGAGAGGCAGGGCAAGTAACAGCGTCTGAATACCAACCCTGGAAAGCCTATGAGGTCACAGAAGTCCTAATTGCAGATATATACAGTTTCCAACTGTATGACACTGATACACACAATATGGCCAAACCAAGGGTTATGACCTCTGATGGTGACAACCCCAGAAAAATTCTGCTTTTTAATTTGGTATTTTTATTTGGTTTAGGGCACCTTTGACGGAGCCCCTGCTCGATAAAAAGAGGAACACTTTTATTTCTGATATATTAGGTCTGAACTGCTGTAAGTGCTTGCGCTTTCAAGCAATGAGAGTTTTCTTTTTTACACAGCATTTATATACAGCGTCTATACATACAAACATTCACACTAACATGGGCACTGAGGGCGTCCCAGTCCGCCTGCGCCCTCCAATACTGTTCAGACTTTAAAAATGAAAGAAAGAAAAAAAAGGGCAACTAAAAATAGAAAAGAGATACAAAACACGCATTAACATCGCATTCCAGAAACCACAGCCTTGCTTCAAGTCAAAAGAAAAAAAGCATGCGTATAGATCTTTGTGAATGGCTTCTGTTTGGGAACATATATATTGTTTATTCTACATATTTAAGAGCTATTTTCACCTTGGTTGTACGAGCTGATATTACAGAGGGGGGAATGGACTGTGACAAACAATATCTCAAAATCATAAAAAAAAAATCTTAACTCTACAAGACAATCTTGAATCTTAAAACTTCCATTTAAACTATTATTTTATAAAAACAAGAACGCTTAAAATCAACACTGAAGCAAGCATGAGACATGACAAATGTGACAGAATAAACACTTGATTTTTTTCTCTACTTCAATTGACTACAATATGAAAGAAAGAGTATGACATCGTAACGGTACAATTTGAATGCTAGCTACCACACAGATAATATACCCCAGAAAATGGGCGTACACTAGCTGGTGTTAATGCCAATGGTTATTTAGACAAATTACCCCATAGCAGCCCGCTCTGCAGGTCAGCTTTCCTACTGTTATTGTCAAAGAGTGATGCACATAGTCTTGTGGCTCACATAAAGGCTACACTGGTCAAATGTGTTACTTTTTTCTTTTTCTTTTGGGATTAATCGTGTTCATATTTTAAAGTGGTCGTAGTTCTTTTTTTTTTTTTTTTGCCATTGAAAATCTTTTGTTGTCTTTCATAATGTTTCTTTCACACACAAAAAAACAACATTCCTGTAATGCAATCTGAAGGGTATGGACTCCAAAACCATTGTACAGATTTCCATTGAGCTGTACTGATAACTACCATTATATTTTGTTACTGAATGTCATGAGTGGATGGTTTATTTTGTATGAAAAGCCTGTTACAGAATAACGGCAGTGAATATTGCCTGTGATTGAATATAAACTGTACATGAACTGCAATGAATGTTATAATGAAATGAGTTGTTTTTAGTCATTAGTAAGCCATCTATAAAAGGATTGGACCTGAGTTTTGGAACTGTTCGTTGCTCATAAAGACATTCTGCACTAATAGTGTTAGAACTGTGATTAAAGTTCCCATATGGTCTTGTGACAATGACTTGTGTGTATTTGGTTATAACAGGGCTAAAGTTGCAGATCAGTGTTGTGGAGTGGGTCTGTTGTTCACACACACATGCACACACACTCTTATCTCTCTCTCTCGCTCTCTCTTTCTCTCTGGGCAGGGGGAGTACTTTCTCTCTACTTCTTTCTGTAGTTGCCCAGCTGGATGGCAGAGCGGTCAAACACACAGCGGAAGGTGATGGGCTGCACCTCCCAGTAGGGGACGGGGTTGGCGAACAGGCTGATGCCGGAGTACATGGCCTTCTTGGTGTTGTAGCCCGGTGGGCAGAAGTCCTCAGTGCCCACCACCCCTATCTTGTTGCTGTGGAGGTAGATCACCTGGGGAGGTGATATTTAGAAGGGACACATTAGGAAGTCGAATGTGTGGGAATGAACATTCCAGGTGAAATGTAGAGAGAGGGCATAATTCTTGCAGATTGGAATGTATAACGGAATTCATTTTCTGGAATGGCAGAGAAGCATGCCTATGTTAATCGGCTCATTTATATCTTGTCCCAAGAACATAATCACCATAACTCACTTCCCTATTCCGTCAGCTGTGACGGGACACCTACCTGGATATACTTGTGCTCGGCCAGGCCTGGGGGAACGGTGGTCAGCGCATTGTTGTCCAGGTGAAGCTCTCTGAGGTTGGGCACCATGGCCAGGGAACCATTTTCCACCTGGCTGATCTCATTGTAACTCAGACCTAGCCTAAGAGACAAACCAGAATGGGAAGAAGGACATACTGTGTAAATCAAATGAAAAATAGACACACTGTGTTAAAGAGACAGTAAAACAGCTACAGAAAGTACAAAAACATAAAAAAGTTAATTGGAAAAACATATCCAAACATCAAATATGATGGGCAAAATCTACTTTTCAGCAGATGAAATTCTGAATGTATACTAGGACATGAGAAAGAGACTTTGCTTGTGCAAGAGCCCAACTTTGTTGACACAATAAAATACTTGCTAACAAAGGTAACTCTTAAAAGTTACTGCCCAAAGTAACTGTTATGCTTTCACAAATGAATGTCTCCCATTGAGAGAAGACGGAAACAGAGAGAAAGAACAAGCAAGAAAGAGTTTTTCTGGCATAGTGACAGGGAGAGACAGGATTTGGGAGTTAGGTCTCTATGTCTGGCTGTCTTAGGTCTACTACTGATGAATGGCTCTTTCTCAAGCCTTGGCTACTGGCTACTATCCAGAATTACAGCAGTGGGCTCCCATCGCACAGATTGTGCAACTCTGGATGAGAGTTCAGTAAAGCATATCAGAGCTAAGAGAAATGGAGAAGGGGGAGAGAATGGAAGAAAGATGAAGGGAAAGTGAGAGAGAGAGATGAGGGAGAAAAAAACTGTACAGGGCAGACAGGGAGTTCTGGAAACCAAAAAGATTGTGTGTTATTTCCCTTTTGCTGCCTGTCACCTCACCACCTAGAACGGATGTGTTGCTTTTTACAATTAAAAAGCAGGTCCAGAAGCAACACCTCATTTGAAATACTTGCTGAATGTTTATATTGCTGAATGTTTGCCCCAGTCTTCATTTTGGTGTGTTGGTTTTGAAAAAAATATATTTTCTACTTTTTTTTTTACACTGCCAAAGTTAGCTAGATTACCCAATATCCCAAGACAAGATGATGTTTTCAAGATGAATGATCATGTGTAGTTGCTGCCAAGAATATTCACTCTATTCCACTATTTAAACAATAATTCCCCCTAACTTAAAAATTAAAAACCTTTTAGTTTCCGCATATTTTTATTTAATGCATTTTTTGAAATTGCTGAATGAATTTGTGTTACTGAAACTTAGGTTTATTATTACAATTCAGAAAAGAAACATAAAAAGTATGGAGAAAATGACTGGCTCCACAGGACATTTTCCAGAAGGATTTAAGCTTGTTTAGACAGGTTTTTGCAGGGTCCAATCAGGCTTTTTTGTGCCTCTTTCAACAGTGGGGCTGTCTACCATTTAACCCTTCTTGGTTTTGTGCAGCTGATGGTTTGAGCTGCAACTGTCAGGTCAGCTTTTAGATGTTTATTAGTTGTGTGAGTGGCTTTGTCAACTGTTCAAAACAACTTTCATTGATGTCTGAAGTTAAATATCTTCTTGCAGCCTCATCCAAGGCAGTTGAACAGAATTCCATCGGCTGAAATGGAGCTCTGTTCTGCTACTTCTTGGCAATAATGTGGAAGGTGTTAATCAGAATTCCAAGGTCCCAGGAGATTATAGCTATAGGAACATCTGAATTTGAATATTATTTTGTTTCTGATATCCTCAGAGAGTTCTTTGGCCTTCACAGTCTTCACATTGGTACAGGTAGCAGAATGTTCGGTTTTCTCTTTCTCAAATCCTTTGTAGTGCTGCTATATACCATGTAGACACCTGCAACTTAGCACAGGCGTGATTTAATAACCCAGTAAATAAGGTTCACTTGCCTCTAATCTAATTATTTAGAAGTCTCCAGAAGAATGCAAATATTTTTGTCCATGCCATTGTTTTGGTTTTAATGCAAAGATGCGTTTCTAGGGCCTGTGCTGTTGTGTCACAAATAAATGCACCGTTATATTTCTCCACTCAAGTAATTTTTATGAATAGGGGAATTGTTGAAATTTAGAGCAAGTGTGGGAATATACTTGGTTGCAACTGTACAAGATGTTGACATGCCCTGAAGAAAGAGTCAAAATGTGTAGCATAAGCACGCTTTGTCCTCAACAAGGGCATTCATGAAGTGTTTCTGGAGAAGTTTTGAACATTGTGTAAAAGTGCTGAAACATCATTACTTAGCCAGATTTTTGAGGCCCTTCAGTCTGTCTGCCTGCACCTTGGTGATCTTGTTGCCATCCAGATGGAGCTCAGAGAGGGAGGGTGGCAGACCTGGCAACAGAGACAACCACAACAGCAGTTAAGGCGCAAGGAAGTTTAAGGGCTAATGACAAAAGGCAGTTTGTAACTCAGACTCAATACTCATTATTTAGTCACTAGACAGGGGAATGAATTTCAACATGGAGTCTATAACTCTGGCTCAGCCCTGTATTGCCAGTTAAGACGGGATCTGACACCTATAGACATATCCTGCCTCTGGAGATATTGGAGGATCTTGTTCAAGATTGTATTCAAATTAAAGTGGTTGCCAGGTTCCCAGAATAGGCCAAAGGCAACATTTGTTTTTCCATGAGTAAAGCTCTTGAATACATTGTTGAGGTGTGATTGAGGTTTTTAGCTGGAGTCTTCACTATTTCCTTGAAGTGTGATTGAGGCTTTTAGCTGGAGTCTTCACTATTTCCTTGAATTCCTTTGTTTTTGCTGGATGTAGTGAGCTGTGACCTGTGAAGTGTTATGTGGCTGTTGTTGAAACTAGAGATCCAGCCCCTGGATAAAAGACTTACTGCCTTCTTTTCTTGAAAATACATTTTCTTTATTTGGATCCTTGAAGTAAAATTTTCTGAAATGTCTAGATACTATGTGAAAGCCTCCTGCTCATATCTAGCCAATTGTCTTAGATCTACGACTGGTTAAAGAGTCTGATAGGGTGACTGGTAGGCAGTACCTTTGGGGATTTCTGTCAGGTTAGTGTCTGCAATGCGGATGTAGGAGACCTTCTTCAGGTCACCAAACGCCCCGGCCTCAATTCCTGCACTCTTTAGTGGGTTGGAACCTAGCTCTGTAGAGGGGCGAGAGAGAGAGTGGGAGAGAAAGTGAGAAGGGAAAGGTGGAGACGGGTAGTACAAAAGAAACAGGGGCAAGAAAGAACAAGTAAGAAATTAAAGGAGAAAGAGAGATAAAGAGGAAGAGAGGAAAGAAGAGATAAACCTACAGTGAGGAAGAGAGAAAGAGACCGGAAGAGAGACAGAGAAGTGACAGAGAAGTGAGATGGAACTGAAGAGAGAAATAAGCCAGGGAGAGACGGATGGGAGAGTCAGGAAAAAGAAAACACAGACAAGATTCATATGTCTGGTTGCATTAGCCACATCCCATTCCTGGAAGCTCAACCTAAAAACATGCTCTGTGGCCGGGGGGGGGTAATAATGTTCATGACTCCCTCCTTTAGTGACACTGGATTGGCTGATTGGTTATGTTGGGTATATAATCTGTGCAGCAGTGTGTTTTAGGTAATCCTGCTCCAGTACATTCGCCACGCTGTAATGAGAGAATTCTTTTTCTTTGGAACTGGGGCTCCGCTAGGGAAGAGGTTTAGTGAGTAGAGGAACAAGGGCAGAGATGGATGAACAAAAAATGTGTGGAGGGATGCTAACTCTCTCTTTCTCTCTCTCTCACACACACACACACACACACACACACACACACACACACACACGCACACGCAAGAAATAAACTAGTCATGTCTTCTAGAATTTCTGTTCCAATTACGTGGGTTGGATTGTGTTCATTTGGCACCCAACAGAAGAAAACAACATGAAACTGAGAGGGACTACCTGGACTTGTCCAATAAGAAACACTCAGTTGTTAAACATCTTTTTAATTCCACTGTGTGCCTTCATGAACACAACCCTGGTCTAGATCATCATAGGATGTGTCTGTGCCAGACCTTGGTTCAAATACTCTTTAAAATAATTTCAAATACCGCATACATACTTGATTGAGCCTGCCTGGTGCAATGGAACCAGTAGAAACATTTTAAACGAGTTGACCACCAGGCAGGCTAAAGCAAACTCTCATTGTATTTGAATGATTTCAGATCGTATTTAAACCCAGGCCTGGTCCATACCCATGACGATGACCTGGGCCATTCCCTCGAAGGAGGCCTTCTTAATCTTAGTGATGTGGTTCTCGTGGATGCGCAGCTCCTGCAGGTTCTTGGGCATGTTTGAGGGCATGTCCTTGAGATGGTTCTTGGAGAGGTAGAGGCGCTGGAGCTTGCCCAGGGATATGAAGGCCTTCGGGTGGATGGTGGTGATCTGGTTGTTCACCAAGATCAGGGTCTGGGGAAATTAGGAAAAAAAAGTCACCATGTCTGAGAGCATCTGTTAAATGTCTAATAATAAATGTCAGAGGACGTTAAAGTTGCAGTGTGGGACTGCAACTCTGTGAGAATTTATTTTATATAGAAAGTTATAATATTATTACAATATAACACTGTATTAGCATTGATGGGTAAATTGTTTATTCTTCCCCCTGATTTTCCCCCCAGTTTTGTGATATTCATTTCAGGATTAAGGGCCTGTTTTATCACAACTCCCAGTGGAGTTGATGTCAAGATGTGCCTCTTCCAAAGCACATCCAGTGCTGTTCTGGTTATTATCGCGCTGCTGGCTACAACCAGGAAATCCTTATTGCGCCTTAAGGAATGCACTCGCCAGCCTTCGACCTTGACTGAGCTAACAGACGGCCAAGCCGTTACTAGATGTCTTCAGAGTGCGATGAGGCAAAGGAACTCAATTTGTTTACAAATCCCATCCGCAGGATTCTAATGGTAATGTTTATTTTAAGTGGATAGCTACAGCTTCCCATAGGGGTTTAGGACTGTGGTTTGTGTGCAAAGTAGTAGTATGGTAGAGGATGGTGTTGGTCTACTGATGATTTTGGATTAACTATTTTGGATTGACGGCATGTCACACCCTTAATAAACAACAACAAAAAATATGCTCTACCGTTTATGTATGTGATGTGTCTGTTATGCTTTGTGCGTTGTGTTTATATGGCACAAACATTTTAAGGGCCGGTTTCGCAGACACAGATTAGGGCTAGTCTAGGACTAAAAAAACAACCGGCCCAATATGTACAAAAGGCAGCAAATGTTTCTCTGTAGACAGAAATGTACTTTATGTGGGAAGGAACAGTCTAAACCGTTTGTCAAATTGTAGGTATTTATTAAAGATCAGGCTATACATGTGTAGAGACGATAGACGATGGCCTTTAGGGTAATAGTTTTCACCGGTATCTCATTACTGTGGTTAAAAACAAACGATTAAAGGTGAATTGCTTCACTCTTCAGAAAACAGTTTGTTTTAGGATATTTGATCTGCATGTTAGAGTTTTGGAATTAGATCAAGCGATCAGCTCTCCAAAGAAGTTAATTATAAACACACACTAGCACACACACACATGCACACACACAATATCTGTCTCATCTCCAGAGATTACTCAAGTCCAGAGATTACTCTGATTTCCACCGCTTCACTCCAGCCAATTCTCTTAGGTGGATGATAAGCCTTTTAGGATGTTGTCCAGCAAAATACAAGGCTTCACATTCAGCTTTAGAATTTTCCCTTTAGCTCACTCCTCCCTAAGTGTGTCATGTTTTTACACTCAGTCTGAGCTATTCTTTGGAGGGATGTCAACATTGCACTCTCTACCAAAATTCTGCATGATTAAGACCATATGTGGTGTTGAAAATTAATGTTACATTAAAAAAAAATCTATTGTGTGCTTCAAAAGTAAGGGCTAGGGTAATTTAAGGAAAAAGCTGCAAGAAAGTGGAAATATTGACTGTTAAGTGGAATTTACATGTTCAGTGTTTTAGTGTACATTGAATGTGTAATGTCCTTTTTGAGTGTTTACTGTACATATTGAGTGTTAAGTTGTATCGTCATAGTGATTTGTGGACATGGTGGGACAACAATGTGAACATCAGCAAAAGTTTAAGCTTAGGTTTAAGCATCAACTGTTATGGTTCAGGGCTAATGTGTGCCAGGTTATCAGATTTTTTGTAGCTTTTCATTTGACACTACATCAGGTATTAGCTGATTCTTAAACTTTTATCCAAAGTTCACAAGTATGTGAAATTTTGTTTTCAGTAAACCTACTGAAATCACCAGAATTGAGTGTTTAGTGGAGTGGATGCATTTTGTGTTTGGTGTACATACTGAGTGTTTAGTGTGAATGCTGAGTGTTTGGTGTACATACTGAGTGTTTAGTGTGAATACTGAGTGTTTGGCGTACACTACATCATGGCTGTGGAGTGGAGAAACTGAGTATTTAGTGGAGTATAGATGATGAGCGTTTAGTTGGGAGGACATATTGAATGTTTAGTGGAGGGGATATTGATTGAAACAATTCTTACAAGGAGTCCCTTCAGAGACTTGAAGTCATTCTCCTTGATCTCAGTGATCTTGTTGTTCTGCAGGTCCAGCAGAGTGGTGTCTCCAGCAAGCTCAGCTGGAACACTCTTTAACCCTGTGGAGGAACAGGAAGGACACAAAGATGACAACTCCCATACAGTTAAACATAGGAACAAAGAGATAATGTACTTCAAGACTAGCCCATTTGAATCTATTTCCATAGCTACTTTTGAATCAATTAATTGTCGAATACGATTAGGTTAGGTCCAACACTGGCAGAAGCATGCATGTGAATTATGACATGATGAAGAGTATGTGCGTGTGTGCATGTGTTTTTGAATGTGTGCATGACTGAATGTGTTTATGGTATGCTTAACAGACACATTGTTTCACATGCATCCCCCATAAGCTTTATTTTATTCACCTGGTGTGCCTTGCTCAAGGAAACAGATTTTGTTTCACCTTGATAGTTACGGGATTCGAATTAGCAGTTACTGGACCAATGTTTTAACCCCAAGACTATTTGATGCCCTGAATAATAATGATAATAACACAAACCCTAAAAAATAAACTCTAAAGAACCAAAATATGTCTTATAGAAACAGTCCAGACTTAGACCAGATGTTCCATGAGTAACCATTGAAACAATCTGTGGCACACTGTGTGGAAATAAATGGGCCTCGATATAATTTCCACCAATTTCCAGTGTCCACAAGACATACCTGGACACTGAGATAATGGCATGCAGTTTGGACTGGAAAGTACTTTGCCTTTTTGGGCCCTTAGGCAAACAATGTCCCCTCGAAAAAGGGAAGGGTAACCGGTTACTTTAGGATAAGGCTAGGGTTAGGTTTTAGGGTTGGGACAAGCACCAACCCTGGTCAGATGTACTCTCAGAATGTAGTCTGTTCTCTGTTGTGTGAGGATGGCCAGGGAAATTGTTGATTAAAAGCTCATTTAAAATATACAGTACCGACCCAATTATAGAGCACACTTCTGACAAAACAGAATTCCATTTTGTCACCTCTTGGTTTTCTTTAAATGTTTGCAGTGTTACAAACTAGAATATAAACACTGATGAATGCAACATTTGCAGGGGAGGGTTCTTGAAATGTAACGTCCTATAAAAATATTGCGTCTGGGAGCCGGTGGCCCATTTTAAAACATTTAGGCTAGTAAGACATCTGCCCGAACTGCAAAGAAGACTTGGCAACAACGGAGAAACTAAATGTATAGTTTTTGTTGTGTCATTACGGAGAATGCTCTTTGTTTGTGTGTTCTGATGATTTTCAGTGAGTATTTAATGGATTCACCACCAAGGTACCACAAGTCATGTAAACAACTGAATGGTTAAGGGATAGGGATCATATGGATGTTGTCTATTCTCAAGGGTGACTGTTACCTCTAGAGTAAACTGTTTGGTTATACAGTGCGTACATGGAATCTCACAAGCTACGCGTATGTAGACACACTTATTCTTAAAAGCTTTGGGTACTCTCCGTTCTCCTAAACATTTTTTGCATCTCAGTTAACTATCAGTTTCTACTACCCTGACTAAATCCCACAATCCCCCCAGACAGATGTTGGAGTTGGGCTCCAACCAAACTCCACTTCACGCTCCTACTCTACAGCTTCATCTTCGACTTAATATATTAATTCTCTCCCATGTTTCCCTTCACATTTACTTTACGCCTTTTTCTCATTGCTTTCTGTCATCTCTTTCCTACCCATCCCAGTTATTTTTCTCTTTTGCTTTCTTTATCCTTTTCTTTCCCTCTATCAGCATGAGGTGAACAACATGGCGCTTAGTCAGAGCTGACGCAGCTGGTGCCATAACTGTCTGGAGAGCATTCGTCTGTATCTGCAAGAGAAGTACAGGGCTGAGAAGAGGTCAGTCGCTGAGAGTGGCAGGGAAAATCTGGATAAGATGTTTAGTCTGAGATTTGGTTATGTAAGTTTGGAAAACAAAGAATATTAGAATCACGGCGATGTACCACAAGTCAGACAATTGGCTTCCCGTCTGTTGTGTTCATTTGCGTCATTACTGCATGCACTTGTAAGCTTTCAGTGTCTCGTCTTGATTCTAAGCTTTGCATTTGGAGTCTGTTGCTAGTGTCTGACAACATGAGGACCAAAGAAGTTTCAGTGCAAGTCAAGCTAGCCATCATGAGGCAGATAAACGTATAGTACATAGTTCAGAGACATGGCAAATATATTAGGCGTGCCAAAATCAGCTGTTTGGTTTAATAATAATAAGACATTACTGGTGAGCTCAGCAATGGCAAACCACTTGGCGGACCAGAAAGACCATTATAATGGATAACCACAGAATACTTTCAATGGTGTGGAAAAAAGCGTTAGATGTGTCAAAACTACCATAAATAGATCTAATGCTGTAGTGATTTTCTACCAACTATCAATAACCTTTTAACTAACAATCTACTAACCTTACCCTAATCTTAACTCTTACCATTACCCGTAATTTAAACCCAATCCTAGCAAGCAGTCTCTTGTCAACAGGTAGTTTGTTCATAGTCTCTTGAAAGTTTTAATATCTATAGAACATTTACCGATGGATATTGGGAGTCATTGTAAACACAATCTGTAAATGCAACTGTGGATGCGTCTCAGTGACTAAAGATGGCTTTTGGATGGATCTTTGAAGAATCCTTGGCAGTGATACTGTATGTGAAACAACCCTATGTCGAATAAAGGTGTGATGATAGTGCCAACAGCATGATTTATTATGTATTTGTAAAGTGCTTTTCATTATCTGAATTTTAATCAGAATTCCGCAAGTTGTGCTATTTTTTCACTAAACCTAATTTCCTACCCCAGCATGAAAAGGAAGCTGTATATTAAATTTAGACTTTGCCTGGTGAGTTTCTATACCAGAGGGTTCCCTACATTTTTACCATGGGGCCCCTTTTTTACAACCTCAATGTAATTATTGATATTTTCTTATACAGAAAATAATTACATCAATTCCTAGACAATCAAAACATTGAAAAAAAATTACTTCACTAACAAAGTCCAATTTCTATCTCTAGGTGAGAACCCCTGTTCTGGAGGGCTAACCGTGGCACTATATTGTTAGCTGTAGGACAGACAGTCAGCTACAAGTTTACAGAACTAAATCTTGGCCTAACTTTTCCTTTTTCTTCACATTTTCTTGTTGGTAACACGGTAACTTTAAAGAGCAGTCCAATCCATAGCCCTCGCCTTCTCTTTCTCCCAGGCGTGTGTGTGTGCCAGTAGGTCTGGGAAACAGATGCAGGCTCCAGGCCAGAGGGGCCAGTGCCAGAGATGAAGATCCAGCTCTCGGGCTCTCTCTCCTGGGAGACGTTCTGCGCTAGCAGGCCCTGGTTATGTAATGGAAATGGCCTTTTCCTGGACATCACTCTCTCCATATGTCCATCTGTCTATCTGTGTGGGGTCAGTTAGCGTCTTTTAAAGTTTTTTTTCTTATCTCCCACCTCTCTCTTTCCTTCTCTCTCATAATCGTTTAAATGCCTTCATCTTCCTTTACAACCTAGTCTTTCTATATATTTTTGGTTTCTTTGCTCTATGTGCAAATTCCTTTTCCTCTGTAACTCAGCTGCCATCTATTTCCAGTTTGCCTCCCCGCTCCCCCTTTTAAAACAACAGTAAAGCCAAAAAACTATCCAAACTCATAGATTTCGAATTGCAGTGTTATTCAAGTGGTGTAAGCCAGGGCCGGCTTGCTGCATCTGCTGAATGATCTGTCGCTGAGCACTCCACGGTTTCTAGGGGGCCCCCATGTACACATGCCATTTTATTTAACATACTATTGAGGACAAATAGTAGAATTACCAGCTGCCATTTAAAAATGGGGTTGTGAACCAGCAGTTTATTTCACTCAGTTAGCCGGGTCACTAATCATTATTAGATTGATAGTTACCCTAGCCAGCTAACTTGTAATATAGTGTATAGTGTGGTATGTAGTTGAAGAAAACGTGCTTTAGGACAGTAACATGTTCTTTATGGCCGCCACTCTCGCCTAGGAGCCCCAAAAGGCTCAGGAGCAGATATAATCCTAAGCAAAAAAAAAAAAATTAAGTCAAGTGACTTTCCTTGGCAGAGCTATACTAGTCCCAGAGATGAGTCAGTATAAAGCTGAATAGCAAGTAAAGTGAACAAACAGGATAATCTCCAAAACAATTTAGAGAATCAAGTAAATCATTTTAATTGTGTGGAAAGCGAGCTAGGCTAATTTGTGGCAGACTTTGGAGAGTGGTGTGATCTGGGAAAAGAAAAAGCCTAAGAACATTTGACTTTTTAAAATGTGAGTTTTCCCACTTGCCAGTGAAAACTTTGTCCACCACCAGTCTCTTGCTATTGTAATATTTTCTCTTTATTTAAACTCCAGTTCACTTGTTAAGAGGTGTGAACAATCATATCTATTATAGTCAGTATGTTAGCTATAGCTAATTTTGAAAAGATCCAAAAGCTTAATGAAAGGTATCTAGGTCGTAATTGCCAGCTAGCCAAAGCGTTAAAGTTATTAGGTTGCTCACAAATTAATCATGCTGCACAAATTAATCTGTTCATAAAGCAGTGTGATTAGCTAAGCCATGTGGTGATGTGGATATGCAAATGGATAGCTACTGTACAGTATGTTTGTAATGTTGCTAATTGAGTGTGTTTGTTTTTTATTTCTAGATGATTAAGGCATAGTGCTATCTGGGACAGAGCATCTCTTGCAGAGATGGCAGACATTTGTTTATGGAAATGTGCCCTGTGTGTTAGAGGGAGAAATTGATTGTGGGTCTCATGCTCTGATCATTACAATGTAGTATTATCAAGACTGTTTTAACCTTAAGAGTGGGCATTCAGTGGTGTTACGGGCAGGGCTGGATTGTGAAGTGGACTCGCTAACCCTTTTCAAGTTCATACTAAGGTGTTTCAATGGCAAATCAAGTATGTGTTCCTATTTTGTATGAAACATACAATACATAGCCCTTGATTCTTATATAATATAATATGATGGGCAGACCACTCTGCTATTTGGAGATATTGCATAAAGCATACTTTTTAGAGTTGGTCCAAGCCACTTACTGCTAACGTCAAGGAACATAACATAACAGACATCATATGGGCACAACATCTGTTAAATAGAAAGCTAGCAAGCCTTCTTTAGATATATAATCGACCACTTACCAGTTTTGTATTTAGTGTCTACTCCATATCGCTTGCCTGTCTCCCATCATCTTGAGGACGTTTAAGCTACCATTTTCAACGTCCTCAACGTCCCCACTTTTAGTCATTTATGTTCTCTTCACTGGCTATTCATTTAAGTGTACTCATTTTGCTATAAAAGATGTAGTTTATCACAAATTAGCTAGTTGTTAGAACCCTAATGGAATATTCCTGTACTGTAAAACGGACAATAGTCTTCTGGTTTACCCCCGAACACAGTTGGTCTGCTGGGGACTTGGCCAGTTGACCTCTGGGGCCAGTCCCTGTCTGAGGAGAACACAAGGCTGAAGCCCTAATAGAAATGCAACATTTGAGAGTTTCCAAAGCCGCACCAATCTTTAATATCCTTGTGTCTGAGAAAATCATTAGGGAAGTGATTTTTAAAAAAAAAAGCCAATCACAAAATTAAAATATGTAATTGTTGTGGACGTGCGTGATGTTTGCAGCTTCTGAGAGCAATTAAAGTGGTTAATAAGCTGGGGCAATGTTTTTAGACGAGTTAACAAGCCAATAGATCAAACGCAAGACACTTTGAACATCCCTCTGAGCTCCGGGAGATGGAAGAAACAGGTCTTTGGGAACAAGGAAGATGGATCTTGTAAACTACATGGATGCTTCATTGTGAAAAGAGTGATTCAAGAGTCAGTACTACGCCAACAAATTGATGTTGGTCCAGTAAATCACATGAAATCACAGTAATGCAATAAAAAAATATAATTTCTTCAAAGAGCGGCTCACCCAAGTCTGAGCACTGTGTCACACGGAGGTGGCACTGGCAGCGGAAAGGGCACTTGTGTCCATCGGGCAATGTGGGGTGCGTAGAGTCATCTGTAGGGCCTTCAGTTGGCTTTCCCAGACCAGAGCCTGGATCGTCCTCCATCATGAAGTCCATGAAGCCAGTCTGTTGAAAGGGCAGTGACCAGCATGCTGTGACCAGGAGCAGGGAGAGACAGGCAGACCTCATGTTGCCGCTATCCAGGAGCCTGCAATGGGGGGGGGGGGGGAAGGGGTGAAGAAAGACAGGGGAGAGAGAGTGAGATCAGAGATTAGCGGGACAAGGTCAGGTTTAGAGTAACCCTGCCCCCAGGCTGTTTTGCAAAGCCCCATAAGCCCGGCGCTACTGTGACGTTACTATGGAAAATGTCTAATCGTCTGATTTCAAACTACCAAAATACAGCTGAGAGGTAGAAGTTAAATTAAAGTAATTGGCCAACCTAACCTTTTGTGCAAGTTAAGGAGTGTGGGGTTTACAGGGTGACAGGGCAAACGAGGGTAAAGGTGAGAGGTGTGAGGCCAAGCATCTGGAGTCACTCAGGATTAGGATAGGTCAGTAATAGTCTATTTACCTAACAGTGCAGCTGGGGGTCAAATGTTAGAAAAGACAGGTCAAATGAAATGAGGGTCAACTGTACTAAATATATTATAACACAAAATAAGTCAACATTTCCAGAGTAAAAAATACAATATAAAATAAATACTGACGTATACTGAAGTAACCTCTCGTATTAAAAAAGAGTAGCCTAATATTAGCCTATGTACGATTTGACTTTGTGAAAAAGCAATAAATTATGACTGTATAACTATACAGGTAATTTGTAGATACTGTGTTGTTTTGGTTAATGTCTGTTCATTTCAATGTCCTCTGAGATTATAGGAAACCAAGTGCACTATGAAAGAACGCGTCTACTTCTCTGACCACCAAATCCCTACTACTATGGTCATCTATTTCTGTTCAACTTTGACCCACTGGAAACCTCTGGCTTGACCAACATTTTAAACCAGTAACTGGAAGATTGCTGGCTAGACTCCCCTGATACAGAAAATGTTGTCATTGAGCCAATTGCAGTCAAAAACATGATTTGCATACATTGCTGATGATATTTCTATACAAAAATGTCAAAATAACTCTGAAATTGTGCAAATGGTGATGCCCTTTTTTTTAAATAGCTATTTGAAATAACTGAACTCGTGTTTGGGTGGGATACTCTTGGCCCATTGCATGATGTCACTAGGCTGATTTGATTATAATAAATCTGCTAGTAAGTAAGAGGTGGGCAAAAGACCATCCTGTCAACCAATCAGGCTTGTGTAAAATCGCACACCCACAGTGATGACAAAAATAAATCAAATAACTTGAGCACCATTTGCTCCTGTAAGTTGCTCTGAGTGTCTGCTAAATGATTAGGTTGACAGTACTGTACCTCTTGCCAACTAGTTCAAGGTCAGTGTTATGATGTTGGTGGTCAAAGCGCCACTAGTTAAAACTGTTCCCAGATCATTTGTAAAAGCAAGTAGAGCCACAGAGACTCACCGTCCTTTCAATTACTTTTGGGACCAAAGAGAAAGGCGGGCCTGCTGGCCTTTTGTATGACAGGCAGATTACTGGGTTTGTGTGTGTGCGTGTGCGCATGCATGTAGTTCCTTGCGTGTGTGAATGTGGGCACATGTCCGATTCTAAGGGTGGTGTCTGGTCAATTGGGATCATGGTCACTGTTTACAGTAGGACTGCTCTTTCTGAACATACAGGGTAATTACAGGTCTAACCCACTTCAGCCATCCCTGACATATGTGCTACAGTACAGCAGTCAATGGGACCAAGTTTTCCAAGCACACTGTATCAGGTCTGGGACCAGTTCTCTTTACAATTTAGTTGAGTCAGGATGTGTTTCCCTAATGGAATTTTAGATGGCTGGACAGATTCAAATAGAAATGTCTCAACCCTGTGGCCTCTTCCCAATTTAAAATATTTGGATGAAGAAATCAATAATTCCATTGGACTTAAAGGGGCATTTAACCAGAGCACAACTGCTTAATGTACTAATTACTAACGTCAGCAATGACAGACTTTTCATAAGAACACCAGATCCCCTCAACACAATCTAGTATTGGTCTGTTCATAAAATACCGCAAATATAGCCTTCCTAACACAATAGCGATCAGGGAATACGATCGTAGAAGACGAAAAGATACTTACTTTAACATAATAACGTTGATCATGCCCATGTGGTGTTCTGTGCCTGGCTGTACTGATTACAAATGCAGAAAAGTGCTCTTTCGAGTTTTGTGTGCTTGGTGCCAGTAATGCGCCCATAAGTAACTATGACAGATCTCACTGTAAAACAGCGTTCTTGCGCTATGGCTTATACCATTTCAGTAGAAATCACAATGATAATTTCCTTGTGAATTCAAGCTATTTCACCGTTTGCCTTGCGGATTACATATAGGCAACTGTATTGTAAGTGCTGAAGATTTGTACATGCTGAGTGGGCTGTACCTTTGGGGTTGCTTGGAAACACAAACATTAACACATTTACCAGTAGAATTACGGATTCCTGACTTTCCACTAAGTCTAAATTTTGTTCTATGTTAAATCTAAATTTTGTTCTATGAACGGCAACACTGTTCAACTGTATGTTCACACTAACTAACCAGAATAACTTCAGAATAATTAATCCAGACAGACAGACCTCTATCAAGCATGGTTAGGTTCCAATGTTGTAGTAATCCTTCAGTTTCAACAATGGCCATATCCAAAGAGACAAGCTATGAGATTTACATAATGAGTTAAGGATGTCAATAGTTACTGTAGCTTCTAAACCTACAGTACCGATATAAGGAGGAAATCAATTCCCACAGCCACTGTTTTTTTAAGCAATTAGCAAGGCACAAATACATAGAATTAACTTTCTTATTGGCCGTCTTGGTCCTGATAAAACTGTCCAAATGCAATTATTAAATACATTCTTCAATCCGTATTTGAATGTGCTTTACCTGGAAATCGTCAGTAGAAAGCTCTGGTTCAAACGTATGGTTACATAAAATCGCTTCCAAAAATGTGTCCTTCATGATGACAAACCATTGTGTTGTGTAATGTAAAGTTAGTTAGCCTGTTAGTCTACCAGGATGATGTTTAGAAAATCTGCTGACGGGAGAGGGAGAGACTGGGCAAAAACAGGAAGCACTGTCTCCACAGAGTTGTGGTCTTGTAGAACGAGGAAAAATGTTGGCCCCTTAACCACATGTTAATATATATCTGCTGATAAGAACATCGCTGAAAGAGACACCATGGCTCTATGAATCAAGGACAACCGCAGCTACACATACTTACATGGAGGCTTTGTGAAATGAAACAAAACATGAACACAGTTATTTTTCACATCTGATTTGCTCTGCAGTGCACACTGTGACATACTTGTGTGTGCTTTTTGGTAGGCAAAAAACACTTTCTGGTCATTTATGCGTGAAACAAATCTCACTGCCCTACAAATCTCTAAAAGTTGATACACACCACCTAGATTCCCCAGGCTGAAGTGCCCCTTTAAGAAAATAATTCTGTGCTAAAGGCAGTGGTACTATTTTCCATGTAGGATTTAGGCTTATCCTAAAAACGTGCTATGAGGAATTGTGTTGAGATAATCAATCCGAGACCAGCAGTACAGCCAAAGTACATGCATATCTTGGTGGAACACTTATCTACATACTTTAATAAGACAATATGGAGGGGAATTCTCAACACTGACAGTTTTGTAAACCCACTGGCCTCAGAGCAGGAAATTAAGAAATGGGGCGAGCCGCAAGGGATCCTGTAGTGTTTACATACATCCCTTGACCCTTAAGAACCGACCCTAATCTCCTCATTCTTGGATGTTAGTCACTGCTGGATACATGTGGAGACACACACACACACACACACACACACACACACACACACACACACACAAAATAATTATTTAAAAAATCATCCTTCTGTGTGTACTGTATTGTCAATTGCAAGACATTCAAACATTGATAATTAAGGCATTTCCCTCATTAAACACATCTGTGAAGGTCAGGTTACGCTTTGAGCGAACCAGTGCAGATGAACATTCATACCACAGGAAGACCTACTGAGCCTTCAGACATTGTTGTATCAGTAGTCTTCTGTCTTCTCCAAGATATTGGGGGGGCGGGCGGGAACATAGAGGGCTACGTTCACAACATGTCGCAACACGACTGAGCTGATCATCTGTAAAACCACTGAAGCTTTCACACTTTCCCTCTTCTTCTGTCTCCTCAATCTCCAGTTTTCAGACAAACGCTTGGCACGGGCTGTGAGGTCTTAAAAGCTTCCTCTCTCACCCTTCAATTGATGTTTAGTTTATTTGGAGCCTTGGATGAGTTCTCAGTGCAGAGTCACTTCAAACGGCTTGTTGACAACTGTATATGAAAGGCTTTTAGAAAGGCTAGGGCTTGTTGGTCACTGCTTGGTGCCAATGACAAATCATTATTGCTTAAATATTCTAATAGCTACCGCTACAGTTTGCTACATACATGTAAAATAAGCGTTCATATTCTTATTTGGTTCTCATTTGATTGTGTTAATCACATTTTTCAGGGTCATTAATTATTTTCTTTCCTTCAAAGAACAAATAGTATTTATTATTTTATGTCGCTGTAAATTGTTGAATGCTCATGTGAAACCAAAATGATTCTTCAAAAAGTTGAACCGAGTGAAGTAGAGCTTGTCTCTTCGCATTTGCATGTAATATAGAAATGGTTAGAGTTTTGGTAACTTTAGATTATATGTATGCGCTTTCTTGTCCTGCATAGACATTAAGGGGTGGTTTCGCAGATAGATTAATCCTGGACTTAAAAATCAACCAGTTGCACAATGCGAGCACACAATGTGTGACATTTGTCCATGTGTTTTTTCAAATCTCTGGACCACACACTGTTCTAGCTGACACTGCTGAAAGGGAGGGAAGCAGTTGTCAGAGAGCTAAGTGCTGGTCATTTTCTGGTGTATACTGCACAGTAAAAAATGGATCCAACATCATTGTGTAATGGATGGTTTAGGGAGCTTTTATGGGCAACAGGGTTGTGCTCAATTCAAATAGAAGGCAGTCAAATCAGGAATGGTTTAAACTTGAAATCCAACTTTTTTTAAACTTCTGATTTGAATTGGATTTTCTGTTTATTATCCGAGTGCCTTCCATTTGACCTGCCCACAACTCTGAAATGTTATTTTTACCCTGTCTTTCACCAGTCCAGCAGAGGTAAGTGCCATTGGCAGGTAATGTATTGCCCTCCACCAATGTTTCGTGAACTGTCTCACCACTGGTGGTTCACTGATTTCCCCCATTCACGGAAACTGTCCCCAGTCACGTTAGAACTATCTTTCCGTCTGCTCACTACAGTAGTAAAGATAATTGGGTTCAACTGGTCCCAACCTATGAATTAAATGATCAGTGAAGTGCCCTCATCTTGTCAAAATCACTGTGATTACAACCATTACAGTGGTTGGTGACACCAGCAACAAACATGTGAATGGTGAGATGATTATCTTTTCCAGGGGATTTTGATGGTCTGCTGTACAGATCCATATTAGGACAGCCTTATTTTAAACAGGACTAATATGGGTGCTGTATACTAGGAGGGCTGTTACTAGCTGGAGTGCGAGCTATGAGCCAAGTCTTTAATGTTGAGGATGGCTATTGTAAGACGTTTTATTTAGTCCCTTGATCAGTGGGTTTCCACAGCGTTGAGATCAGTGATTATTTTCCACTCTTCAAAGTGTGTGTACTTTTAAAAAAAAAAAAAAAGAAAAAGTGTGTCTTCTGACTGTGTGTGTGCAAGCTTTTGACTGCCGGGGCGTGTTCAATAATTGAAAGGTGAAAAGGTCTCCATTTGTTTCACTCTCCTCCTCCCCCTCTTCTCTCCTCCTCCCCCTCTTCTCTCCTCCTCCTCTCCTCCTTCTGAAGCCTGTGTTGTGTCAGGGCAGGTCTGATCTTTCTGAGAAGGGTGGAGGTTGACCCTTCCTTTTGTTGGAGGGGCCTTGTACTCTCTCTGTCATCGTCCTTCACTCACCCTCTCCCTCTCCTCCATTTCCTCGCCACTTTGTCTAAACATCTGGACACACTTTTGACAAGTCTCAGGCAGGAAGCAGATTAGTTGACAGTCTAACATCTCAAACTCATCATTGTTCCTGTCACCCTTCTGTGTCTTTCCCAGATTTTTTTCACCATATGGACATTCAGCTGTATTTCATCAAGTCAAAAAGTAAAGTGTGTTGTATATTAAAAAACAATATGCATGCCTTCCACATTCAGTTTCGCAAAGAATGGAGTTTTTGAGCAATGACACGTGGGAAACCTTAACCTAAACACATGGTCTTACACATTATTCTAATGGGTCTCAATTTGTCATCGTTTTTCCTGAAGATATGTTCAGTGGGCCGCACCTACCTTTTGTTTTCTAATGTATGAATTGTTAGTCATCGATTTGCAAATCAGATTCCGTCTGTGGGCCTGTTTTCCCACCCCTGTCTGAGGTGGTCACAGTATTCCTGGACATAATTATTTCCCATGAGCCATTTCCAAGACAACGCAGACTCTCTTTGGACTACCACACCGATACATGTCTGTAATTCTCGAGTACGTTCGAGGGATATCCGAAACCACGTATCGTTGACCAACTCCTAGAACGCGGGAGGCGCGAATGCATCTGTGCTGTTTTGAATCATTGTATAGGAAACCCAGTGAACAGTTAAACTACATCAGATCCGTTCCAGGAGAACAACTTCAGGGCTGTATTGAACAGATGTGGACATCCGCTGTGCAGCCTAAACCACTCTGTTTCTCCTTTCCTTTTCTCTTCTCTCTCCCATAGGTTAAGATTTTTTTTCCTGTGGTAATTAAATGTGCTTTTTGCACAGAGCACCACTAGAGAATACAACTTTCTATTACTCCAACAAGAGGAAAAAAAACTCCATCTTGCACCTCATTGTTCTCTTACTCACCCCAGACAGTAACAGTAAGTCCAGATGGAAAAATGGGCCCCCTGGGTACAAATTCAGATCTTGCCTCTCTCTCTTTCTCCTGATACAAGAATTCAACTTGAACCAGGTTCACCTTCTGCACAAACAAGTCAAAATAAATCTACAGCTCTCACTAGGTGCACAACGTGTATAGGTTCAGGTTGTCAGGAGCGCCTCTTTTCATGAGGTGGTAAACAACTCCAGTCTATCCTTCAAACCATATCCCCTTCCTCCACTGCTGCTCCAGTTTAGCACTGTCAAGAAAACTCCCTCTGCGTTGGATGATGTCAGGACAGCTTCGAGTTTCGCGGTGGCTTGCCGGGAAGCGATCACTCAAATATCATTGTGAAAGAGGAACCTGTATCATTACTGGATTAATAGGGCTTTGGGTTGCCAGGTACTTTTTTCCCTTTGACTTCAAAGCAACTCCTTTTCCTTTTTATTGCCCCAGGTTTTGGGTCTGAATTGCTTCCATCATAACAAAGACGGCGCAAGGCAGGTTGAAACGGTGCATTAAGGTTGATGTGAAACAGAACTGAGAAACAACAAGGAAACTAACCAATTTCAGATGTGTCTATCCTGCCCCGGGTTTTTTCAATAATGCTGATAGGAACATTAATGTCTTGAGTCAATACAAATAAATCTTTGCTGTTCTTTCTGTGAATGTTATTCATTTGTTTTGCTTGTGGGAAGTGCCAGAGGGAGAGCACTAAAGTGAAAAAGCAATGAATAAAAGTTATACAACTGAAGAAAACAACAGCACTTGTATACGTAATAGTTTTCCCATCAAGGCCAGTGAATGACAAGAAGGAAAAAAACAAAGGACTTGACATTGAAAAAAAAACCCTGTATTTTTCTCTCTTATCCCCTGCCAACTCACCCGGAGACACGACAACTTTTAAAATGTATGTCAAATAATAAACTAACACCACTGGACAGCTAGTTCAATGGGAGGGGAAACCACATGTACCAAACAACCCACAGGCCAACAAACCAACTAATTGACCGAAGTGCCTTCAGGGGTAAAATAAATACTAAAACTGCAGCAAAGGCATAAACCAATAAACAGCAGGAAAGATAACATGGTGTCCTTTTTTTGGAAATATATGGTAGAGGTTTCTAATATGTTGCTGTGGGAGTGTTGTGCTACATCAACTGTGGCACAACACCCCTCCTCTTTCCTCATCAGACTTGATCTTATGATCTGCTATAGGGTTTCTCCCTAACCAAATCCTGCTGTGGGAAAAAGACCTGGCAATGCATCTAACTAGGCAATGCGCTCAGCTTTAAGGTAGCATGGGCACACAGGCACGCACGCGCAATCATGAACACACATCAAGGTTGGGGTCAATTCTCAATTGAGTAGCAAATTGCTCTTTTTGAATTCGAATTGGCCACACCCCACAGGAAGATGTATTTGAATTAATTTGTTTTAAAAGAGGGTTTATTCAGTACAAGGGCTTATTTATTCTACACATCCCCATAGTAATTCTAATTTACACATAATGTGTGGTTACAGATTACCATGTATGAAGCATTTAGTTTTTAAGACTATTTTGGAAATTATACTCAACATATTTCGATATTAAACTCAACTCAATGTGTACGTGTCTGTGAAAAACACACACACGCGCATGCACATATACACTCACCCGTGAACCAATGCCACACACACACACGCCACACACCCAACACCACACATAAATGCATCATGATGGATGGGATGAATCTTCCTCAATTCTAGTTAACCGTAAAGACAGTAAAATAAAAATGGAAACATTTATTTAAATAAATAACCGGGTCAGAAGATCCCTCCATAAAAAATCAAATATGGAATTAGGAGGGAAAGCATCAACTTCACTGAAGCTACCAAGCCATTTGAAAACCTCATACCACAAGTAAAGCATTACCTCTCCAAACTACACTAAACAACTCAATGCATGTATGGGATCCCTATAAACCAATAACCCCAGTCCCTCTTAATCCCCAGGACCTAAAATCCCTTCTTTTGAGGTTTTTTTCCCAAACGTCCATAATCTGCATTCATGCATCACGTTACCCTACCTGTGTTCTTAAGAAGTGCGTGACAGACAGCGAGGGAGTTTGAGTGCGACGAGGTCAGATCGTCTTCCCAATATCCAGTTGGGGCTACAGGCTGAAGCACCAGGAGACTTCTGCACTGTGTGACGAGGGCCGAGCGATAATTGCAATGAAAGCGCGAGCAGCCAAGACCAAGCAGGTGTGCTCTGTCACGACCAAAGGGGAGGAGGAAAGGAGCAGCGAGAGAGAAAGGGAGGGAGGGGAAGAAGGAAGGAGGTCCTCTTAAATTGAGACAATTGGTAGAGAGAATGTTCCCCAGCAAGAGAGAGTGCTCCAAAAACAGCTATAGAAGAGAGAGGAAATAGGGAGGACGCTTAAAATGAACAGTCAGAGAGGGAGAAAGGGAAAGGAGTGGAGGAAAGAAGAGAGTGAGGGTGGTAGGGAGATAAATGAGGGAGGGAGAGAGAAATAGAGATGGGGGGAGAGAGAGAGAGAGAGAGAGAGAGAGAGAGAGAGAGGCTGACTTAAGACAATAAGCAGTTACTATGCTGGCAGGCACTCATTCCGAGTCATCTGGTAATGATATAGTCATTCAGAGCTCAGTCCAAAAATGCCGGGTACTCTCTCTTCTCCCTCTTCCCCTCTCTCTGTCATTTGGGGGAATTCAAACTTATTTTACTCAAAACGACTGCCCCTCAGCCTTTGTTTAATCCTATACATGCATTTAGTCCATTACCCACCCCTTCCTCTCAGCCAACATCTTATAGTTGTGATAATGTAGATAAGGCTTAATGCCTTCATCTTCCATTATACAATGTCTTAAACAAGTGTAGAAGAACACAGTAAATCAGCAGATATTAGAACTACATTTCAAAGAGTTCAAACTTTCTGTAGTCTTTGTACTTTTCTCCTTAGTTTGTCATTTTAAAAGTAATAGTTTCACAATGGTGAAACATTTAGCAGTTTAATATATACACTACCGTTGAAAAGTTTGGGGCCACTGTGAAATTTCCTTGTTTTTGAAATAAAAGCACATTTTTGTCAATTAAAATACGGTGTAGACATTGTTAATGTTGTAAATTACTATTGTAGCTTGAAATGGCTGATTCTTAATGCAATTTCTTCAAAGATGTACAGAGGCCCATTATCAGCAACCATCAGTCCTGTGTTTCAATGGCACATTGTGTTTGCTAATTCAAGTTTATAATTGTAAAAGGCTGCTTGATCATTAGAAAACCCTTTTGCAATTATGTTAGCACATCTGAAAGCTGTTGTGCTGTTTAAAGAAGCAATAAAACTGGCCTTTAGACTAGCTGAATATCTGGAGCATCAGCGATTTAAGTCTCAAAATGATCAGAAATAAAGAACTCTCTTCTGAAATTCATCAGCCTATTCTTGTTCTGAGAAATGAAGACTATTCTATACAAGAAATTGACAAGAAACTGAAGATCTCGTACAACGCTGTGTACTATTCCCTTCAGAGAACAGCGTGAACTGGCTCTAACCAGAATAGAAAGAGGAGTGAGAGGCCCGGTGCACAATTGAGCAAGAGGACAAATACAGTAGTGTCTAGTTTCAGAAAGAGGCGCCTCACAGGTCCTCAACTGGCAGCTTCCTGAAATAGGACCCACTAAACACCAGTCTCAACGTCAGCAGCGAAGAGGCGACTCCGGGATGCTGGCCTTCTAGGCAGGGTTGCAAAGAAAAAGCCTTATCTCAGACTGGCTGATAAAAAGAAAAGATTAAGATGGGCAAAAGAAGACAGACACTGGACAGAGGAGGACTGGAAAAAAGTGTTACGGACAGACAAATCTAAG
>JACXGI010001021.1:78825-106032 GCA_016801175.1 Esox masquinongy | reverse complement strand
GTCAGTTACAGAATAGATTTCAAAGTGGTGCTTTTAGTTTATAAATCTCTGAATGGTTTAGGACCCGAATACATTTCTGATATGTTTGAAGAATATAAACCGAGCAGGGCTCTTAGATCCATGAACACAGGTCAGCTAGTAGAGCCCAGAGCCCAAACTAAACATGGAGAAGCTGCATTTAGCACTTATGCTGTACACAACTGGAATAAACTACCAGAAGATCTTAGACGTGCCCCAAACATATCCATTTTTAAATCCAGGTTAAAAACACTACTCTTTTCACGTGCCTACGACTGAGCACTTAAACTTAACCACACTGTTTAGCCTTATAGCTTCCTATGTTTTTATCCCATTTTTAATCTTTTTTTAATCTTTATATGTTTTCTTATTGTATTTTTATTATTATGATGTCTTCATTTGTTTTGATGTTTTCATTTGAGTATTTGTTTTTGTTATTGTATTTTTATATATTTTTTATTTTTTTGTATTTATATATTTTTTTATTTTTCTTTGTAAAGCACATTGAATTGCTTCGATGTATGAATTGTGCTATATAAATAAACTTGCTTGCTTATCTTTCCATAGAGCTGAACTTGCCTGGTTTATCTAGTGAGGTTCAGCCGTTCATCCTGTCCAGTAACTAAGCCATTCTCAGTGGAGCCTTCCTTTGTGTTTTCTTTTACAAATTAATAATTGATGAAAACTTTCCCCGACCCATGACCGTGGTCATGTCTCTGCCCCGCTGCCAGCAATTAAACATCTTCATCTGTCATTGCCGGTTAATTAGGGCGAATCTCTGGCGTCACAGACCATGCAAGGCTTGTATGTAGGCTGGTCCTGTCTGTACAGGCTTAATTAATCATTCACAACCCACTGGTCCTCCAGGGGAGGTTATTATACTGTACATCCATGGTTTATGCCCCTCCATGGTTGCCAGACAGAGACATATGCATGTTGTGGCTCAAATGTGAATATTTATAACCGTAGCCCCTAGATGTTAGCCTGCAGTTGAATCCAGATGTTATCCCTTCTATAGACCTTGCCATGAACCTGTTTGTCTGTCAATGTTCTTTTCCAATGATTGATACAATTCAGCTTTACTCACTGACCGTAGATCTTAAAAGCGTAGTAGGCCTTCAGGTCTCGTGGAGCCATCTCACTCAGCACTGAGAACATATCCAGGAAGTCGTCCAGAGTCATGTTTCCTTCTCCGTCCTCTGAGAAAACCTCAGCAATCCTCTGACGGAATGGGTTGTCCTGAGAAGACAGATATTTCTTAGCCAGTGGTGCTAAATCCTTAGCAGCCTCTATGAAAGATGAAGACTTTGGCTAACAAGGTACTTAGATCAGGGTCATCTTTTTGTTGCATGAAACCGCATGTAAGGTGTTGTGGAAATATTGTATGAATATATGCTTTAAGTTAGATAACAACAAAACATCCATTTTGTATCCGTTCACAGGAAGTCAAGTTCTGTCAAAGCCTGTGACTGTAATTAGCCATTGGGCTTGTAAAAGACCTCCAGCGCAAGTGGTGTCTGCGTAGGGCGCGCTGCATCATCAGGGACCCTTCACATCCATGCCACAAACTGTTTGCCCTCCTACCATCAGGCAGGCGGTACAGGTCTCTTCGTTTCCGCACCAGCAGGCTCAGGAAGAGTTTCTTTCCATCTACTGTAACCCTGCTGAACTCGGTACCCATCACTAACCATACCCACCTGCCCACCGCTTAGTACTGCCTCTCAGGGTCCTTGTTGCACCACTCCCTTTGTACTACTGGACTCTGACACTGTCTTGTAAAGTCATTTGTTACATGTACGTGTCTACCTAGGGAACCTCATTGCTGCTTTCCTTGCATTTCAGTTGCACATACCACTTTGCACCTTCAATTTGACTGCGCTGCACATTTAGAATTGCTATTGTACTTGCATTTTTCAGTTGTTACATGTACATGTCTACCTCAGGGACTTCATTGCTGCTATCCCTGCATTATAGTTGCCCATACTACCTTACACCTCCAACTTGCTCGATTGCACAGTCAGAATTGCAATTTGTACTTGCATTTGCTTCATCGCACTACTATTCATTTCCCACTTGTACATACATTATACCTAATACTTGTACATTTTCTGCCCTCCCCTATTTGCCTTCATTGCTCATTTAGTATTCTGCATTTGCCTTCATTGCACATCTATACATTCCACTTGTAACACGTAACGGCTTCTCACAGCCTTGACATTTGATTGGGGCGCAAACACAAGTCAGCAGGCTTCTGTTGGAAACGTGTCCAAACACAGACTGCCACAGGATTTGAACTGGGATTGCCTTCATGACTTTTAGGCTGCTGAGTTTAAGCTGCTGAATTAACAGGACAGAGCTCACGCAGGTTTTCAGGTCTCATTTGTCACGCAAGTCCAAGTCACGCAGCAACCTCCACCACACAACCACAGGAACGAGGCCAGTGAGACAGGAGGAATTGCACAGGGCTTTAGCAGGAATTATTTCCCTTCCTCTGGAGTTCCACAGCTAAAGGTCAGAGGGCAGTGGTATCGCTAGTGGATATCATTATGAAGGAGTTTGTGTTAAGAGGTGCATAATGGAGCCAACGGCACCAGGTGTATGGGCCTTTTAGAAGTTTAATGGAGTCAGGTAACACATAGCCACTCAGCGACTACTGTCAATTAGTTATGTATTAATAATGGATAAACACATTGTCATATCAGCTGATGTGTGTACAGGTACGGGACGGGGTGAACCTTCAGTTCTGGCATGCTGCTGATCAGCTCATATGGCAGCCTCACATCTGGCTGGCCTGTGTAGTCAAGCGGAACGAGCTGTGGTGCCAAGTCACGATAACGGTAGAATAATCTAGGAAGGGGAAAGAAAGTTGAAGATGGATGATTACATAAAAACTCACATTTCAGTCAAAACTTATGTCCGTGTTGTTTTATGAAATCCGTTATCAATATCAGATAAATGGTCAGTGCGCAAAAACAAAGTCTGGATTGTGCTGAAGAGCTCGGTGGCTTTAAGCGTGTCACTGTCACAGGATGCCGCCTTGGCCACACGTCAGTTTGTGAAAATTTCTACCCTGATAGATCTGCCCTGGTCAACTGTAAGTGCTATAATTGTGAAGTGGAAGTGTCTAGGAGCAACAGCAGCCCAGCCACCAAGTAGTAGGCCACGCAAACTGACAGAGCGGGGCTGCCAAATGCTAAAGCGTGTAACAGGTAAAAATCACCTATGATCTGTTGCGTCACTCACCACAGAGTTCCAAACTGCCTTTGGAATCAACATCAGCATAAGAACTGTGTGTCGGGAGCTTCACAAAATGGGTTTCCATGGCTGAGCAGCTGTACACAAGCCTCACATCAACATACGCAATGGCAAGCGTTGGCTGGAGTGGTGTAAAGCACACTACCACTGGACTCTGGAGCAGTGTAAAGGTGTTCTCTGGAGTGATGAATCACACCACTTCAGTCATATTGACGTATCTGGTTCTGGCGAATGCCAGGAGAAATCTACCTACCGGAATGCGTAGTGCATACTGTAAAGTTTGGTGGAGGGGGGATAATGATCTAGGACTGTGTCTCAGGGTTTGGGCTAGGCTCATTAGTTCCAGAGAAGGGTTATCTTAACACTATAGGATACAAAGACATTTTTGACAATTGGGTGCTTCCAACTTTGTGGCAACAGTTTGGGGAAGGCCCTTTTGTGTCCCAGCATAACTGTGCCCCTGTACAAAAAATGGGGTCTATAAAGACATGGTCCAGCAAGTTTGGTGTGGAGAACTCTAGTGGCCTGCACAGAGCCCTAACCTCAACCCCACTGAACACCTTTGGGATGAATTGGAACTTCGATTGCGAGCCAGGCCTTCTCATCCAGCATCAGTGCCTGACCTCACAAATACTGTTTTTGCTGAATGGACACAAATTCCCATTGAGTCAATCCAAAGTCTTGTGGAAAGCCATCCCAGAAAAGTGGCGGCTGTTATAGCTGCAAAGCGGGAGCCAAATCCATATTAATGCCCATGGTTTTGGAATGGGATGTCCAACAAGCTCATGTAGGTGTGATGGTCCGGTGTCCATATACTTTTGGCCATATAGATTACCTACTCTCCTGCTTGCTGGATTCCAATACGAATTACACATCACTGCAAGCCAGCAATGAGGTCGATTCAATTGTTAAAGGCAACCAACTGTAATTTCATTGAATGTTTATTCAATAAAACATTTAAGTTGATTAAACATAAACACTTTCGTAAGACAAACGGCTACAACGGGATTGTGTGTTTGGTCATCAAATCCAAAAGTGTCACTTCTGATTTCTCTTGGAAGATGCCTCTCATCTTATGAGATGATGTGAATATTCTTTTCAGCCTAAGTTTTGTTTCAGGACCAGATTTTTATTCACCTCCCAGCAGAATGTCAACGCTTAATAATCCAAAGCATCTGCTTCCTCTTTGTAAGTGGTGACTGACATTTAAACTGCTTTTTGCTGTAACCTACTTGTCAGCCCTAGCTGACATGGATAAAAATGAAATTGGGTGCAAATGTATGTATTTACACCTCCACGTTTTTACCAGCCAATTATTGTTTCACTTATTTTCTTGCTGTTCTGTATACACTTTTCAGATTTTTTTTTATTTGTAATTTTAGAACATAACTTAGAACCGTGCTCCCACAATGCCCTGAGACAATGATTTGTGGCACAAACTTAACAGGCACATTTGTTATGCATGTCCATGGTTTCCCTGGCAAGTAGAATCTGATTACCAACCATTCTACTGGTCCTAACGACGGTACTCGGTCAGAAACACAAGGCATGCAAAATGTCTTTGCCAACTGCGTCAATACAAGCTATGCATATTACCAGAACATAGAGTATACTTTATATTTCTAAGGCATATTTGTGTGCTGCAATTTAAATAATGCATTGAAATAGCAGGAAGTAGAATATGTTGTCTGATGACATGATCTGTCAGGTAACATTGTTTTTATTGTGTTATTCATTCCTCCTGTGGCGTATAATGAAGGCGGTTTATTTGATTATCAACAAGAAATTCTTACTCATCGTCTGGTTCATTAAGAAAGCTCAACTTTATTTGTTTTTCTTGGTTGAGTGAAGTTAGCTCATTTCTAGAACATGCTTTGTAGTATATCTCTCTGGCGGACTCCTGGAATAATTCCATGGAAAGATCAGCAGATTAAAGGGTCAAACATTACTGATGTTGTATCCAAATAAAAATCGTGTGGAATTTAGTGTGAAAACAAAAATCTTTGTTCCCTCAACTTCCAAAACACCAGATGTGCTAGCTCGGTTGTCACATGTGTGTGTGCAATAATTTCCTGTCTAGATTTCCAGTCTAGGTTCAATGGTGCAGAACAGGATTTTTTAGTAAAAATTTGGGTTGAGTGGCACATTCTGTCAGGGCTTAAATACACTCAGCACTTTAACTTTGAAAATAAGAAATATTAATTACTGTACAGAAGAGCTTCGCTCACCTTAGAATTTCTTTACGCGTGAAGAACGTGCAGTCCTGTGGATGCAACCACAGGTGAATTAGTAACAATACAAAATTATTTCAAAACATTTTTAGAGGACTCAACATATTGGTCGGTTTCTAATTTCCCATCTGATTCTAGGGGGGATGGGACTGAGACCAAACATTGTGAGATTTAACACTGAGATGAAACTGCTGTAGTTGCCTTACGAACACCGGCTTTGGTTTGTATGAATACCACCATACGGCTGTGTTTCATGACATCACATTAAGCCCCTGGCCACATGTACTGTGTCTATTTTCTCAGCAGGCAAAGACAAACAAGTGTCCAACTTTGTGTTACCTACGCACACACACGGACCCATTCACTACAGCAGACCAGAAAACGCCGCAAGGAGGGGTTAAATGCGCTGATACACACACACACACACACACACACACACACCACCACCACCACACACACCGACCTGATACGCATCAAGCTGCTGTGTGGTGAATATTGTCTGTTTATTCCCCATTTCTCAGAGCGGTACCCTGGAGCGTCTGTGCCATGGCATGTTTCAGAATGAAGGCAGGCCTGTGGGGTGGTGGACTGTGGATGTGTCAGATATGAAATGCCTGCATGGGAACAAAAGCAAGCCAGGTTGCCAGGTTGGATCGGGTGTCCCTGACCGCAGAGCCCTTCGGTTCCCTTTATAATAGCAGCATTTCATCGTTTCCCCCCATCTGAATGGCAGCCCCTTTGACGGTAGATAATAAGGGCTGTCTTCCAGCATGGTCACAGAGTGGTATCAGTCCTTGGTGCTGCTCTGTGGCTGACTGACGCCTCACCTCACACTCAGGTTACACTGGGGAACTCCCAAATGGCAACCTTTTCCCCATACAGTGTACTCCTTTAGACCAGAGTCCATAAGGTGTCGTCTAGGGCACTTCTCACAAGTAGTGCTATTTGGGACACCGTCATGACACTTTTGTTTTTCTCTCGGAATTTGATATCTTTGTTTTCTGGCTATGTTGTTATTTTTGTAATGTTCACCTAAATATCATGATTGACACAGCCAATGTGTTGATTTTTGGTATCCCTTTCAACACACCGTGGGTGAACTCTGGTATACGGCTGGTCATTCGCCAGTGTTCTAGTGTTTAGGGGTGACGTGGCACATACTGGTTCTGGCACTTGTATAATACTTTTATTGTATTTGTCTTTGGAACATACTACTTTATCCAACCCAGGAATATACTGCAACCCGAAAAACCCTGGAATACATATAGTCTCCCTAATGGAATTCAAACTATTCAGGGATATAATTTATCGGTATTAGAGTAACTGTAAACACTCTAATATAACATAACAATGTGAGCACTGTATATGGTCTCAGAAACGTATGTTTTATTAAAAAAAAGACCATGCATTAAGTGCGTTTTATCGGTTTTAGCATTCACTGAACTGTGGTGAGGGATATTATTCTATATTATATTATATATATGGTCTTCATATTCAATAGATGTACATGTCTTATACATATATATGTTTTATAATACCTTTTCTCATCATCTACTACATGTTGTCCACCATCATCCTGGTGGTATGTACCCAGTCAGGAAAATGCACCAGGACCACTACAGCACCTCCTGGTGGAAACGATGAGATGGTGCAGACTCTAAACTCCTCCAAGGACCACCTGTTACCCATCCATCATTTCCCCCATCCACCCATTTATCTAGGTGCTGAAAGTGTATTGCGACTTATGGGCGGGAGAGCCAGAAACCAGGCAAGAAAACGTAGTTACATAATATGTCACACATGCACCCAATGTCTTTCCTGGTCCGTTAAACCTCAAGGCATTAGTTGAAGTCATCTTTTTTTACTCCTATTTCCTATTACCAGCATCACCGCTTCTCCAGCCAGTGTCAGAGTAGCAGGGACCCATCGGGTCACCATGGTGATCGCACTAACTTCTGTCTGTCTGCCCGCTGAAGACATAACTGTCCGTCTGTCTGTCCTCATCAAATGTGCTTTGTCTCTGTCTCTCTGGAGACTGACTGTCTGAGGATCACCACTAACATGTTGAGTTGTTGCCTGGCGGATAAAATGTTTGTTAAATTTTCACTTGTGCCCTTTTTGTTGTCAAATTCAATATGACCTTGCAATTCAACCAATTTGATGTGTTTTAATAAAAAAACTTTAAGAATTCTGCGCAACTGCATGAGACAAATATAAACGTGTGGGGAAAAACAGCAGTTTGTAGTGCCAGAAATTAAAACTCAACAAAAGTCTATATTTTTTTGCAATTTATTAAATCTTTATAATAGTATAATACCATCAGCAACCATATAATATACACATTTACATCTGTCACAGGAAATCAAGTCATGCCCTGTCATATATTATAATTTATACCTATATACATATATTACAATGCCATGTACAGACTGTCCAGAATGCTTTGTTCTCCTAATTTACAGGTTGGCAAGTTTGCACAATTCTTTTTTTTACTCTGTGAATTTGGACTGACTCATTTTCAGTTGTACAGTCCTGCACCTGTAGCAGTCAGCCCTGCAGAAATAGCAGAAATAACATTGTTCCCTGCTGAAAACGAGGCCAGCACTGCCCTGTCAGCCATCCTGGTTCAACAATTACCCCCACCTGGGTCAGTGACAGCCACAGCTTCCAGCTACCATGTCGTCATACTGCTTTAGCACCACATTCTCGTCATCATCGAAGTAGAGAAGGTTGATGGAGAAGAGCTTGTCAGGAACACAGCAGGGCGTCTCAATGCCCTTAGTGAGCTTTAGGGCATTGATGATGGACTGGACGGTGGCATGGTTAGTGGGCCTCATGTTCTGGCCCAGGGGGAAGGGACAGGAGCCCTTACAGTGGTAGGCATTGTAGCCGCGAGGTGACACGATCCACCCGGACCAGCCAATCTCCTCGAAGTCCACATAGAGGGGCAGGCGCTGGCACGGCATCTTATCACTGTCCTCCTCGTGGTCCAGAGAACGAACGCTGCGGTTGGGGACCGGGATGTTGGGCAGGGCAGGGAGGCTGGGTGGCACTGGGGTCTCATTGGGATCTGGAAGAGATGGAGGTAGGTGGTTAGGGACATGGAGGGAGGTGGTTAAGGAGATGGAGGGAGGTGGTTAGGGAGATGGAGGGAGGTGGTTAAGGAGATGGAGGGAGGTGGTTAGGGACATGGAGGGAGGTGGTTAAGGAGATGGAGGGAGGTGGTTAGGGACATGGAGGGAGGTGGTTAAGGAGATGGAGGGAGGTGGTTAGGGACATGGAGGGAGGTGGTTAAGGAGATGGAGGGAGGTGGTTAAGGACATGGAGGGAGGTGGTTAGGGACATGTGGGGCCGACTCAGTTAAATACACCATGACGAGTTACAGTTACAAGTTATTGTAAAGACAGTAAAATAATGTAATAACAGATGAGAGCAATGTTGAATAAAAAATGTTAACTGCACTGAGAAAGATGTTATATTACTAAAGCAGTTATATTACTAAAGTTGTCATATTGCTAAAGCAGTTATATCATTAAAGTTGTCATATTGCTAAAGCAGTTATATTGCTAAAGCAGTTATACTACTAAAGCAGTTATATTTCTAAAGCAGTTATATTACTTAAGCAGTTATATTGCCTTAAGCAGTTATAAAGCAGTTACATTGCTAAAGCAGTCACTGAATTGGGCTTAAAATCCACCTCTAACTGTGTTCTCCAATGCGGCAGCCCGTCGTCCATCATCAGTGAACAGCACTAGCATAGGCTGCTTGCTTTGGTGGTGGTTCCTCCCTGACGCGAAACGTACTACCTTCTGGTCCATCTGGCTTCCTGCCAGGGTCCTCATCGTCACCAGCAGAACCAGGTTATTGCCATCGTCAACCATCCAGGAACGGACCTTTACAGGGTGAAGGTTGTGGTGGTTAGGAATGGGCGAGCGTGCTAGCAAGTGAGCGAGTGAGCTAAATACTTACAGCTTGTGTGATGGTAAACACCTCCCAGCCAGTGGAGTGGACTGGGATCAGTCTAGAAGACAGCAGCTTTTTCCCCTGAGTTACATTCATTTTGATGGTATCCATGAGCTGATAGACACTGACCTGTATATGGAAATAATGGTTTCACAGTTAGCATATATGTTGAGGATATAGGGTTCAGGTGAGTCTGTATTTTGGGTAATGTAAGGACTGTTCTTATCTGTCCAAATAATGAATGTCTGCTAAAAGCAAAAGGAGTCAAGTAACTTACCTGACAGAAGTGATGTCGGTTGAATGTTGTTGAGGACTGGGGTCGCAATTTGAAGAAATGTAGCTCAGCTGTTAAAACCTTTTCATTCCTGGACACCGACGACAAGTTGAACAGGAACTCCACCTGCTCACTGTGCACTGTATGGGAAAATGTTTTTATTGTCAACACCAGAACGCAAAAAAACGTTTCTCTGTGCCTACTACCAGAGCCTAGTCTCTGTGCGTAGAATCTGCATCAAATATACATAAATTCAACCACTGAATAACGTACATTATACAGAGTGGCAGGTGTAACGTTCTAAAATATAGGTATAGCAGAAATTATCTATCGGAAATGTACAATGATAAAGAGATTAAACTCGTACATTTGTCGAAGAAACTGCGAACAGTATTCCCTTCCAGAAGGTACGGATCCTTCGTAACGCCGTCCACATCTGCGACTGTGTTGTAAAGGTCGAGCATGTACTGAGGTGGATGTTTGTCGCCCCGGAGGAGAGGGGGGTCCTCCATACCAAAAACTTCCAGGAGCCTCTTGATAGCGGCTGAACGGACTTCTTCAGATTCGTTTTCCAATGAAAAGTGGGTTTCCAAATGGTTTAGGGGTGGCCTTGCAGTAACCATGCTCAATAACGTGGCAATGATTATGCCAACAGGTACCATCTCAGAGTGGTGATGCATGGTTCTTGTGGGTTCTTGGAACATCCGTGTCTTGTCCTCCAGCTGTCGAAGTCTGAAGAGAGCTTTGGAAGCCCCAGGTTTTATATCAAATCCTCAAGCATTGGTTGGGGACACCAGCCATAAAAGATGCCATTTAGTCGCAAATGTAAATCAACAATCAGCGAATGTAAAGGAAGCATAATGGTGGTGTTAACAAGGTGCGAACCCGATTGTAGATTTCATTCAAACGGTCCTCTCGTCTGGCGAGGAAAAACGCAAATAAAGTAAAAAATTTCCTATGAAAAATAACTCATTACTTTAGAAGAATAATGGTGAGTTGAGATAAGGAATATAAATAGGGCCTATAGAATGTGTTCAAATGAATAAGTCTCAAAGCGTATGTGGAACAAAAGGCCCGAAAATGATGAAACCTCACTATATAACGCACAGCGGAGGAAGTTTGCTAACCGTAGGAGGTTAACCGCCACAAAATGGATCCATTAATTTGGACAAATGGGGATAATGTCTTACTGCGACGATAATTACTTCTATACACATAAAGAAAAGGGCTTCTATTTGGTGGTTTACACTTCGTTTCCATTTTAATCCGTCTTGACACCTGGTCAAATACAGCACCAGCTATTTTGACTTACCTAAATGAAGGCCTACAATCAATTAACCCATCTCTAAATATGCTGATTCAAGATGTATTCGTATGGAGAAATGCAGGCTGATAAGTTTAGAATTAAGGGAAACATTACAGCATGCTATTTTAGCTCCAATGTGCAATTATGGGTTTATATCTTAAGTAACCCCCTAAAAATTTTAAATTCACTTTTTCGTTTTCCACCTTCAGCAATTTCAGACTGATTTTATTTGTACCGCGTTTTATGCATGGGTGATTTTTTAGAAATAAATCTAAGCAACAGACACATTTCGTTACAAGATGTATACTCGATATTATGGCGATCTAATTAAATCAGATTTTGCAATGTTATAAGATCGATCATTAAGCCTTTTGGTTCCTTATGTCCTAATAATTGCACAAAATCAGGGCTTGACTTGGTATAAAATAAGTGCAGGAACTGACAAATCGCACATTACTCTTTGTTCATCAAAATGTATTTGATGAACATGCCAGAACGCCGTACCAAGTCAAGCACTGCACAAAACGTATTTTTTTCTTTACCAAATGTAGAGATATTTAAAGCCCTGTAAGATTAACACTTTATAAAATAGCTTGCAGTCTCCACTTTGAAGGTAGCAAGTAGTAAAGTAACCTTAAAGACACTCCCGAGTCATGCAAGTTCTTCAAAAGATGTTATTTCTTTTTTTTCACTACACATGACACTTAATCGTTATTGTCATAAAATCTCTTCAAAGAACTAAGGCCACAAGTAGAGCCGATTTTACGAACTCAAATTGTTGTTTTACACGTATATATGAAAACGCGCTTCAACCCAATATTTACACACGTGTGCACCTTAAAAATGTATTATTTTCTATAGAATATTCCCCTCAGGTCAACATTCTAGTCTATCAAATGAGTGTTCTTTCTATTCTTTTGGAGATGTAAAATGTTTTTTTGCTACTTAGTCCTCTTCATTGTAATCTAAATGCTGTACATCCTTTTTTTCTCTGAGATGAAACCCAGAAACATGACCACAGTCATGGGTTGAGCTATTTTGTGTTCTATAATAGCATTTCTGTGACATACATATAAGAAAACTTTTATTACAATGACATGTAACTGAACTTTAACATCAAAAGTTATTTACACAGACACAGAATTCTTCTACACAGGGGCCAAGTGCATATTCGCTAATTTATTTGACATTCATTGTGAATAAAATTAGAGTTTGGGTCAGTAATTGACTGATTTGATCCCTGATAGACAGCTGATTCATTCTTTTGAATATATTTTATTTACACAATTAATTTATACATATAATACATATAATACAATATCTCCAACAACTTGTTGCATTGGGATCATTAGCCATATGATGTGGACAAACTAAGTATAGGACTGGCATCTAAAACAGGAAAGAGTTGAAGACAACATACAAAATAATCCTCTAGGCCCTGAATCCTTGGGCAATTTAATGCTGCATTTGGATAGGCAAATGGCAAAAATTAATTGCTTTTTACCTATCAAGATCACTGACATTTATTTTACTTCCGAGGGGTTAGGCACTGTGGCAGTTGTTTCTGGATTTGACTGGACAGAAGACTCTCATCTCAGGGGATGTCTGTTGTTGTTTTTTGCTCCACTAGAGGGCATCATGCTGAGGACTGATTCAGGACTGACACAGACAGGAGGAGATGGAGAGGACAGTGCGGATCTGGCCGTGCTGGTTGAGGAATATGTGGCTGTCGTAGCCCTGAGGGAGACAAGAGTTGGTAGGTCTCTCTGCCCACAGATGGCACGCTTCGGAATCTGAGGGGCTCCTGCAATACAGACAGCAACAAAGACTTGCGCTAAACGCTCATTGTAGCATGAAACTATGCACTCAACAGTGTAAGTTGTTTTGGATAAGGGTGTCTGCTAAATAATGTATCTGTTAAGAAAAAACAAATTAAAAAAATAAACCTTTCTTTGGAATACATGCTTTCGCGTGTTAAAATATAGACCTATGCCTAAAATGAACACCAAAAACACAAATCCAAAAGTGAAAATGGAAAATACTGAGGACAATTATAAGCAATATAAATCAGAAACCAAACCAAACGAGCCGTAATTTAACAACAACAGTTAGAGGTTTATGGCGTTACAGGGTGTTAGAGCTAACAGGCAGTTGTTAGGAGAGGTCTAGTAGAAGTTGGGGAGGAGGTCTTCATTCAGGCATGTTCTAGCTTACCTGAGAAGACAGCGGTTTCCTGTGGTGCAGCCGCCGAGACATCTGCCTACGTCTATTTCCTGTTGGGACATTAACAACACAGAGACAAGGCCATCAGCCATCAGCTCACCACAGGCTGAGAACACCAGCCAGCCCACCCACTCACCAGTAGATGGAGGGGGGATAAGGCCACAACTTAGCATGTGAAGTGCTTTGATTCGACACCTGCAAGGACCATTTGTGTTTGGTCTCTTCACACCTTCAGTGAGAGGGGGTGTCAGACATCTATGGGAATTTGATTAGTCAAGATAGTATGTTTTGTCTTCTCTGTCTTTATCTACGTTAAAATGTTATTGCTTAAAACTAAATACAATTGCCTTAAACAGTTACAGTAAATATTACAACAGTTTACTTCACAGTTGAGGTAAACCCCCTTATACACCCTTACCCATGTGTATCTTTAATTTCCCCCTACACACCCATGAAAAGTGTTTTAGTTCCGCGCCATATAAAAGCATGCATACTATGGCGTCGCTCCAGTTAAATTGTACAGGATATTCTAGTGTAACCCATTGGAGAGATTCAACCCTTTGATCTCCCAGCCAAAGACACTCACACAGATACAGCCAGTACGCAATATCTTTCCAGTGTGTGGACAGTCACAGACATGTCCATTAGCAGTGCAGTACACGACCCATAACCCCACATCCTGAAGCAGTTCACACCTGCCGTATCTGTCTCTCTGTGCGGTGCCAACCAGTGGGGAGTGGGTTGGATGTGCGGAGGTAAATGTTTTGCGCTGGGCCAATTAGCTTCAAAGTCAAGATGGGTCTGACACATGAAGATGACTTTTAAGTGTTTCTGACAAAGACGGAATCACCAACTTCCTAAATGTTCTGATTAAACATCTGACCGGTGTGAAGCATTCAGCCGAGTAGGAATGCTAATTTAGGATCAGTTCTGCCTTTTGAATCCTAATGAATATTATATGGACAAATGTTAGATCAGCACTCCGACTCTGAATACAGACCTAGGTCCGCGGTAATGGAATTACTGGATATAATCTAAAAGGCAAAACTGGGGTATTCTCATGTAGGCCAGGCATGCATTGCTGGAAGTTTATAAATGTCCATATAGTTTCTATATAGAATGAATGCAAAAGACAAGTAAAACAAATATAATGTGCTACTGCAAGCTTCCTTTCAGCTATTTTATTTTAACATAATATTAAAAAGATAAATTATGCATTGCTAGAGTGTAGCGTCTTGAGTTTTGACAGAGCAGGGGCTATGTGACTTTGCTTTTAAAATAATTGGATACTGAAATGTCCGCTCACCTTGAGTTTTTCCTCTTTCACTCCATCAGCATGGTAGACTACCTCATAGTAATACTCCACATAGGGAACTCTGTAGCAGCTCTCCTTTAGCTCACAAGCCTGCACCGTCTGAACCAGGTCTACCTTGTTAGGTGTCTTCACCAAGGCAGAGTCAAATTTTGTGGGCACGCAGGAGAACCCATCTGAGATGGAAATTGTAATGAAATATTATGACAATTGTTCAATAACCATGACAACTGTTCAATATGCTCTGTGTCCATTAACTGTCTCATTCTAAAGTGGTTTCTTACTCAACTGCTCTTGTCTGTCATGGGCCCTGTAATAGACCTTTGTGATTAGGCTCCCATTGAATTATCAATGGCACTTTTTTCATTAAGAACTTTTCATATTTGAGTTTGCCTGTTAAGCAATTAGAGCTATGACAAGAATTATACCATGTATTACAGCAATGACGAAAAAGGGTTGACATTTTCCCCTTGGACAGTCATTTGTTATTATGTTCAGGAAAACATAGGCCTATATAACAGTGGTAATGGAGATGAACTAAAATAAAACCTCTTTCCGGACTTAATCCTATGCCATACCCGGTAACATTTATAAGCACGTTAATAATTTTAGTAATTGGAAAAGACATTCCTACACACCTGGAGAACCTTTCAAACTCGCACAGCTTCCCACATCGATGACGTTCTCATATGGTGTCTCGAAGAAGTAGGTTTTGAGCGCGGGAACACGGACACATTGGGTGAGTTTGTTTTCACATTGGCAATCGTCTATGACCTCCACCTCGCGGGGACCCTCGAACAGCAGCACACGCTCAACCCTCATGCCGGTCGGTGCACAGTTATGGTTCACCCCGCAGGACGGAGCTTGACCAGAACGCTCGTTATTTGCTGCAGTGGCAGGTTCGCGGACCCTCACCTTTTAAATAGGTGAAAATAGAAGACATGCCACGACATGTTTTTTCCAACATTATATGACCAATCACTTTAGATTTAAACACCCACAAACTAAGTATTTTTTTTTTTTACATTTTAGTCATTCGCAGACTGTTATCCTGAGCGACGTACAATACCAGTTAGCTACATGATTCCAGATAGTTCATACATCTTCCCTAACATTGCAATAATAATAATCATTTATAACTAATACAGGTTTTTAGTTTTTTTCAAATCGAATGTAGAGTTTTTTTATTTATCCCATTCTCCAATAATGCCTAATATAATTCCATAGAATTCCTATATTCATTACAACCCGGAGCTTTAGCGCCCTTCTGTGGTCAATGGAGCAACTGCTGACTTACCTTTTTGCTCCGGAGGTATTCCAACATGGAGGAATGTTTGGAATATCCCTGCTGTAGTCCCGCCTCAGATGATGTCCTGCTTGGTAGCACCCCACAATGCGTTCTGCACAGCCCCACATCCACACTCACAGGACTACCAGCGATGTCTGAGGACATAGGGTAAACAATTTCAATAATACACATTAAATCAATGCTAATTCTTTTTCTTTATCGCTACTCCAATAAGCAGAAAATCTCTATGGAGGCATGTATCTTGCACAGGTTTACATGAATATACTGTACATTGTTTACAATGATCAAACCTCATAAGTAATCCAAGAAATGGTTGTTGAATAAGTCTATTATATAAAACTGCAGGAGTATTAGAAGATTTTGTGTGTACTCCTATTTCCAAGGGAAGCCTTGGCTCCCTTACATATGATGTTATAGCAGCATGGTTACAGGTAAAGTGCTTGTCCACAGCAGTGTGTATTGCGAATGGGACTTTACCTGTCCAAACCAGCGTATATGGGGAATGGGTCATTACCTTTCCCACAGCAGTGTGTATGGGGAATGGGACATTACCTGTCCAAAGCAAAGTGTATGGGGAATGGGACATTACCTGTCCAAAGCAGTGTGTATGGGGAATAGGACATTACCTGTCCAAAGCAGTGTGTATGGGGAATGGGACATTACCTGTCCAAAGCAGTGTGTATGGGGAATGGGACAGTGCCATTATTTTACCTTGGCCGATGTAAACAAAGTGAGTCTGTCTTCTGCAGCAGGCTCTTAGTGCGAACAGGTTCCTGTGCTCCGCATGTTTGTTCAACACAGCCGCCGCTGAAGAACATAAACACACATGTCAACACCTTGTTCAGCTGTCCACAGTGACAGCAGCATTCCTGACCTGTCAGAGCGCCAATCTCTTGGAAGTCATAATATAGCTTCAAGGTAGGAGTTCTGCTCAAGGATTAGGCCCACTTTGTACATTGAATTTAATCCAAAAGGCAAAACTGATCTGAGGTCAGTACTCTTAGATTCAGGCTAAGTGGTCATGTCCAGTTTCCAAGGCACTATCTGATGATATAAGTGAAGTAGAGTATGTTCACTAACATCATATATATATATATATATATATATATATATACATACACTCTGATTTGGCTAATTTTAACTGCAGCGAAAGAAATCTCTCCAATACCAAACACAATTTGAATGTTCTCTGTGAATCACGTCATAGACACTCTAATATAGCTTGTCACACAACATTATAGCACGTCACACAACAGCAAAACTGCCAGCGCCAGACTCAGATGCACATCATCACGTCACATAGCCTTTCTGTTCACACTGTCCCGCTGCCTTTGTTCTCCTGTTTATCAAAGGGGATTATAAAGTATCACTGTTGACCAAAGTCACATCAGCAGGTAACCGTCCAGTGTACGTCACTGAGCGAAAAACAGAGAAAGAAAAACAATCATTAGTACTCACAGGCTAAGTTCAGGGCCAGCAGAACGAGCAGTAGGCATGGCTGCAGTAAATCCATGGTAAAAACTCTGTGTGCCTCCTTATGGTTCCTCCTCACAGCACAGCTGCCCGGATGGCTAGTTCCTTACGAGTGACCTGTTGGTCTCCACACCCTCTCATATTTATACGGGATCAGCCTTTGGTCACAAATGTCTCCACCAGCACAAGGAACGTCTCTGCCAGTGGTGTGGAGCTAAAAAAAAAAACTAAAAAAAAAAGGGTCAACTAATCAAATTTCCATGCTGAAATGCCCTTGGTGGGACGGGGCCGGATGGGGCCGAGCAGGCGGGGGTCTCCGTCCACATCAAAGGCATGACCCCCAAAGTATGGAGCCTCTTTTCATCTCAGCGGGCTGGCCAGAATGGCCGTTGTGTATAATCTGTGGGATCCCATTGGTGAGTGTGTTCATCCACAGCTTAATTAAGCTTTGAGCCATTAAACTGTTGCTGATTCAAAGGCATTAATCATCTTCTATCTCAGAGGGAAGGTGTTTAGCACCTGGACTTAAAACAGAAACCGGGCTAAAGCACATAAACGGGATCAGCATGGGGCAGAGCAGAGCCTGTCTTTAGAGAAAGAGTGACGCCTTTGTGTTTATTCGTCATCCAGCCAAATGGTCAGTGTCTTCCCAGGGGTTTGACTCTCAGGGCAGCCTGCCATCTTCCATCATGCTCTCCCAGTCTTTACTTTTGTTTTCTCTCTGAGCAAGGGAGAGGGAACGTTTTGGATGGAAAATAAATCACGCAATGTTTGACAGACGTTGTTAGATGTTTGGTAAAGTCTTAACCGTAATCTATTTCAGAAAATTATTTGATTCAGGCCTAGACATTCCATAATATAAAAGACAAGATTGTCTTTCTCTGAAAACGTTCTAGAACTCCATAGTAATGCCCATGGGTGTGCCTAGGTCCACTTGTATCTTTGTTTCTAAAAGAGGCCAAATTAAGTCTATGAAAGTAAAAGCAACATGTATGCATTGTGTGTTATTCGTTGTCCTGATGTTGATCCCATAAGCCTGTGTATTAAGACATTCATTATTCTTTGATGTGTTTGATGTGTTTGTCCTGATCCTCTCCTGTCTCACCTGGATCACTGGATCAACATCAGGTGGCTGGGGTCACACCTTAACACAGATCAGACACCCTAATTAGAACGACCCAGCCAGCTGTAGTTTCTATTGGATCTTCCTTCATCAGGTCACACAGAATAACAGTTTCATGTTTGATCAAAATGAACCCAAATCCCATACATTCTGTGAAATAATCACAGGAGAACACAGCACCAAAGGAACCAAGTAACATCGGCATGGGTACCTGTATCATTCACGATATGTTAGGTTGCGTGCTTTGTGAACACAATATGCTTCTCCTGAATACAAAGAAAATAAAGATACTAACAGTAACTCAGCGAACAGTGCCTTGCTCTTGTCCACATGTGCTACGCAATTGACTGATCTAGAATGGTACCCATGGCACCGCATTAAGTGTTTCTCATGCAGGAAGAAATAGAGCATTTGGGAATACAAAGGGATGTAAAATAAATACATAGTTGGAAGATTGACGAAAAATAAATGAAGAACTGATAATTGTAACTTGAAAACAAGCAATGGACAAAGCATCAGTATCTGTAGATAAGCAACATATCTATATTGTGTACCAGAATGGTTACTGGTCTTTAGATAACAAAGTGATAGATATTTAATCATCTGTGTCAGAAAGCACTTGGGGCGGCAGGGTATCCTAGTTTTTTTTTTAGAGCATCTGACCAGTAAATTAAGTGTTACTAGATAACAAGACTTTTCTTTGCCAAGCTTTAAAAAAACCCAAAACTAAAAAATAAAACTTTTGTTACGGTAGAAAACTTCTTCTTACCTCACATCCCCCATATTTTAATTTTACGCAATTGATCTCTATTCCTTCCATGAAGATCCATACTCTCCACAGGTGGCGCTGTAAGCACTATCTTCCAGCAGTTGTGTTGTTTGTTTATGTCTCACTATTGCCTCACAATCAACCTTCCCCCTTACGTAAAAAATAACTACTTGTTAGAGCCAATTAATCATTGGCTCTAATCTTCTCATCCATCCCTTTTTTAACCATGTTCTGTTTACACATCTTAAATGCTACATGCAAGAGTTTATCCCCAAACACTGAAACACTAAATCACAAACATTCCAATAATCATAATAATGAACTCTACAAATACAATGAAGCATTGTATTGTCGGTCATTGTTGATTATTGGGTGGGGTTGCAACAGGCCACAGTCCTTCTGTTTGTGCACTAATCATGGACACTTTAATTGGCTAGATGCTGCTATTTAGTCCTGCATTGGTACAATTGATCTGTTGCATGCTCTTACAAGAGAATAAATATTGCCACTGATTTTACAGCCTGAGATTGTGGGTGGACATTTGTGCATGGGATCCATAAACTAAATTCATATTGTTGTTGCTTAGCTTGGCTTGTACACCACTGTAGTTGTGTAGTTTGTTCACCTATGTGTGTGTGTGTGTGTGTGTGTGTGTGATAACTCCTGGGATGCCTTGTCTTCCTCTCACCAGACCAGAGAGACACAGACTAGTAAGCACTTACTGCCAAGCCGCTCTCTTTCACTAGTCATTCATCAAGTCAGTGATTCTATTTCTGTGTGGACCCCAGATCACTGATAATAAATATGGCCCATCTGTGTGTCTGCTGCTGTATAATCCCATTGCATGTGCCGGTTGACTTAGTGTCTGACTGGCCGAGGGATTAGGTATTCAGGATTATTGTCTCATAGCCTCCACCGCAGAATGGATAACATCACATGCAGCTCATGCTAACCGAACAACGACTGACGGACGATCGCTACTGACCCACTCTCGGCTGTCCGGCTAGCAGAGGTCTGTCACAGTCCTGTTGGGATCTCGCCTCTGGTCTGGCTGCGCGTGTATCCACACTTATTCTTATGTATGGTCTATGTATGGTCTATGTGGTTAGCTAAAATCTCTGGACTGCTCTTGTCCTATGACATCATCTCCTGTCATGCCTCACCTCTAGGCTAATCTAACGGGCCATCCGTCCGTCAGAGGTTGAATGTTCTCCAGTAGAGTCCCTGACAGCTTTGACCCAATCCGTTACCTAGTTGCCTGTCTGCCCAGCTTTGTGTGTATTCGTGTACATGCTCTGATTCACACGGCCCACCTCACCAGCAGATGTTGTTGATTGGAGAAGGAGAACTGCTCTAGATAGTTTAGCCCGTCCCTTATCACGTGTTTGCCGATTCTCTCTTAGTACCTTAATGTTTTCAAACACTTCCCGTACCTCCAACAGTACATCCATTTGATTGTAAACTGGACATACACACCTGACTTTAGCCTATGTGGCTAAAGGAGCCAATTCACCCTATATCTGTCCAGTGACCTGAGGAGAGCCTCACGTGTTTTCATACCTTATACCAGGACAGTTGATGATTCATACAGCCTGTCATGAGTAATATAGAGGATGCACATGTAGACCAGTGGACAGCAGGCTAACAGCTCTGGTCCTGCCTGTCAAAGTATGTTCTCATCATATCTGGGTCAGCAGTTTGTGATGACCTGCATGTCATCTGCCAAAGTGACCTTGTCACAAAACCTGTCGGGCCGCACGTGTTTTCATACCTTATGTAGCATCTATGATTCATTCAGCCTGCCTGAGTGGCAGAGGTCCCAAGTATCTCAGTGACAGTCCTGGGTCCGGCCACTGAAGACTTTCAGGTTTTTATCCTGACCAGCTGTATGTTGAAGTTGTATGTAGGCTAATCTAAGGGAGCAGAGCTGCCATCCCACAAGGGCCTGTGGTTATTTCTAACACAGGATTAAGGGAAAAATTCACAGAATATGACCTGTTGAAAGAGATAATTTGACCAGATCAGTAAAAATTAATGGCCCTATGGATGTCGCACAGCCTCTGATCCCAAACCAGAAGAATCTCACCCATGCATGTCTGTGGCTGGATCATGGCTTGGTCAGACAGTCAGGGGACGGGGGTCCAGTCTAGGGGTTAAATACCCTTTGTAGAATGTTCTGTCTCAGTGGGAGGAGCCAGACACAGAGGGGATTATGGGTCTTGACATAGCAGAAAGGCGCTGTCTTGCTGACAGCACTACCTGACAGGACAGACCAGCTCACAGAGAGGGAGAGCGAGAAAGAGAGAAGGAGAGAGAGAATAACTAGGTTCACTGCAGGAGAGTTCGTCCATTTTTATCCACCATAGCTTGGTCATCTAACTAAGAGACACTTTGTGAATGAAAATGCGTAAAATATGTTATTGATGAATCCATGTAAATTGTCTCCCGTTGCATTCCACCTGTGTGTGAAGAGGATTTCCCAAGTCCCCAAGGACCAACATTGACTAAGTAAAACAAAAATAAATACTACTACAATTAGGTCAGTCTCTGAGTGTTAGGAACATCTAGGTACTGTGTCTTACCTTCTGGGGCAGCACGCATAATCCATCAGATATGTTTCAGAACCAGAGGAAAAGCATCAGAGCTGTGAGGAGTAACAGGACAGCCACTAAAGAGAACGAGCTATGTAAGTACAGACTTGATTTACAGCTTTTATTTATTTCCTTATTAATATAAATACATTTTCATGTTTTCTCTTTTTGTCCAACCATAACAGTGTCTCAGGACCATCACAATCTTAGTGGTTAATGTCAAATTACCTTATAAACTCTAGTCTTTTTCAATCTCACTGAGCAATGTTATGATACGCTGATTCTGAAACTCACTTCGGGTGCCAGTACTGTTTATAATTAGGTGTAGGAGTTCCACAATAATTTTGAGCAAATAGTCTACAGGGGGAACAGGAGCTAAAGCAAAAGGAAACTACTCAGTGAACAAAACACTATTTGGCAATCTTTTTGCCAAAGTTACATCCATAGATACATTCTAAATAGACTTTGTTATCATGTAATAACGTTTATGTTCTCGTTGTCCCTATGTCTTGGCTCCTAGGGAACAATGCTCAGCACACCATAGCGCTGAGGTGTGGAGACCAGAAGGACGGAGGAAAGGAGATCATCAAGAAGAACATTAAAGAGAACCAGCTTAGGTCTGGTGGAGAGGAGGTGGAGGAGGTTGAGCAGGAGAAGCCGATGAGACACAGCGTGTTTGAGAAAGCGGTCTACAACCTGGCACACACTGAAAAAATTATGAATGACCTGACATTTGGAAGAAGGATACCCTTCTACGAGCTGAAAGGGGAGATCGGCTGTGGAAACTTCTCCCAGGTCAAACTGGGCATCCATGACTTGACCAAAGGTGACAGTATAGCCCTCTACCATGAAATTTCTACTACTAAATCTGTACTACGAATACACAGCATTTTGACAACTTAACTTTTGGCTGTCTTACAACAATGCCTATATATGTAATATGTTAACTTATCAATCAAGTGCTTTGTGAGTTTATGGTTTCTCCAGCATTTTCCCTCCCTTCGGGGTGATTACTTCACTAGCAGGTCTTAGACAGGTACCTTCACAGTCTACTGTAGAACTTAAGAACTCTTTCTCATGTGGACTCTACCAGGCTGTCTGGCTGGTAGATGTAAAGCCTTCCACCTTACCTTGCTAATGTTTCCTTGTTGCCATTCTGCACAGTAAGTCTTGGAAGAGGGACCTATTCAGGTTAATCCAATATGTGAGAAAACAATGGCAATAATCTCATCAACTATCGCTAATCACTGTAGATTGCCATGAGCCTGTTGCACATGTCTTTTACTCCATGCCTAGTTTAAGGACTGAGGACAACAGCCAGCTTCAGAAAAGCTGAAGAGATCAAGAGAAACAAAAGAGCTTATTGAAATCCTAATTATAAACGTGATAACCTTATCTGACTGTCTGTCTGTCACTTTCTCCCTTCCATCTCTCTCTCTCTCTCTCTCTCCGTCTCTATGATTCTCTCACCCAGAGAGAGTGGCAGTTAAGATACTAGATAAAGTCAAACTGGACAAGAGATCCCACACGTTGTTTGCCTCAGAAATAGGCTGCATGGAAAGGCTGTCTCACCCGAACATAGTGTATCTGTATGAGGTGGTTGAGACGTTTAAACGCCTGTACCTGGTGATGGAGTATGCCGGCGGAGGAGACCTGTTCTCTCGCATCACCACCAGGGGGAGACTCTCGGACCTGGAGAGTAAACTCATCTTTGCCCAGATATTGGCAGCAGTTCAACACATGGTGCGTACCTGTCTTAAGCAGTCAAATACAAATGCTGCCTATTCCATACAAGGCCATATTTAGGACTCCACAAATAATGGGGTCATGAGTCGCAGCAATCCCAACCTCTGCCCAATAATATTTTGCTCTTTGCTGACTTGAATAAATACAAAACACACACGATAAACAATGAAAAACATAACAACAAATTTAAGAGGCCTTCAATCTGGGATGGACAAACCCCTGTGCCAACAGCCTCCTCTGGACACCTCTGCAAGATTTATTAACATGATAAACACGTTTTATTGCATGTAAAATGTAGGTTGTATACATTTCTAAAGAAAAAAAGATTGCCAGGAAGAGCATATATAGCTATGTAATATTATTATGTAGTATTGTTTCTATGAAGATACCCACATTTTCAAAATGCCTAAAAGCTGTGAACACACAGGGATATTTCACACTTTCTGTCTCTAAAATACAAATTCCCATAATATCTAACCTATAACATATAGAAGCAGTTACCACCGAACAAAATCATTGTATTGGCTAAGTGGTCCCTTTAGTTTCCTGATCTATGTACGTTTGAGCTTGACTATGTCTTGGTTCCATTATTCTTCCTGTGTGTCTTGCCTTCCTAAAGTTTAGCTTTGTTTGGCTGTATCATTTCATTTTCCTTCAAGAATTGAAACTCAGGGTCACTCACTGTTTTGATAAAAAAGGAATGGCTTTCACAAATTATAATTCTACCCTTGTGTTTCACTGCAGTCAACCGTCAATTTATCATGGACTGAGACTCAATGGAAATGCAGCAACACTAATGTAACTAGTTACTTGTCACCACTGTCAACTCTAGTTGGGTTCGTGTAGCTTGGATATTAGCAAGGATCCTTAATCACTTTGATATCAGGAAATGAAACCAGAAGACAAGAATGTTTTCAATTAAACCAATTGGGTTCAAAGCATTAGCTAATATTAGCTAGCCAGCAAACCAGCCATTCAAGCCAGCAAACCAGCCATTGCTAAAGGAAATATTTAAGATCACTGCCTGTCTGCCTATCTTCACTTAGCAACACACAAGTAGATTCAGTACTGATCCCACATACAGCAGTGTTCTACCAAGGTCTGACCATAGGGCTCTAGTCAAAGTAGTGTAATATATAGTGAATAGAGTGACTTCCATTGACACACATGGCGAGTTCCTATAGCAACAAGTCGAAGGACTGTGTGCAAAGGAATCTTTCTTAATGTTTCTTGTTTTGTCGTCTTCCAGCATGAAAACAACATAGTGCACAGGGACCTAAAGGCTGAGAATGTGTTCTACACAACAGCCTACTGCATCAAGGTGGGCGACTTCGGCTTCAGCACCTGCTTGCAACCCGGCAACTTCCTCACCACCTTCTGCGGCTCCCCTCCGTATGCCGCCCCGGAGCTCTTCAAGGACAAGGGCTACCTGGGTCAGTCAGCTGACATTTGGGCCCTGGGTATATTACTGTACTTCATGACCACCGCCATGCTGCCTTTCAACGCTGCCAACCTCAGTAGGCTGAAGGCCTGCATCCTGCTGGGCTCCTACACCATCCCAGCCTACGTGTCGGAACCCTGCCACCGCGTCATCCAAGGAATCTTGAGGCCCGTGCCTGCAGACCGTCTCAGCCTGACCCATATTATGACCTCCGCTTGGCTTAAAGGTGTTGAATATCCCCAGGTTTACCCCTCCACCCGTCTGACCCCAGCCCACCTGGCCGAGCCTTCACGGGTACTGGGGGCAGACGAGCTGGGTGTGAAGACAGCCCTGGAGGATCTGGGCATTACAGAGAGCCACTTAGTGAACAACGCCGGTCAGGACCTGAGGAGCCCTGTGACGGGAACCTATAGGATCTTACTGCACCGTATCCAGAAGAGAAAGACAGTGGAGGCTGTGGGATACAGTGCTATCTGTCCCAAAGACTTTCAGATGAAGAGACGCTGGAGCGAGGGAAATCTGATAAAACCCTCTGCTATATGCATCATCATGTAGAGGGTTGAGGTTGATAGCTGTGGTGGTATGGTGTGTCACCGTGTAAATCAGCCAATCAGATTCAAATATCAAATGTTACACTAACATACAAGCTTCCTGGTTGTTTTGTTTTCAGGAGGCAGCAGTCAGCAGTTAGCCTAGCAGTTATGGCGTCTAACCAAAACCGAAAGGTTTGCCAGATTGAATCCCAATCTACAATTGTAAATTAACAGAAATATTGTATATTATTTGTATCTACAGATTTTTTGGGAGGGTTATTTGTTATATATCAGGTATTTTATTATTTGCATTAAAGTACTTTTTTCACATTAAAGGAATAAAATAATCACAAGTTATATTTTATTGTTTACTATTTATTTATACAAAGAGTGTCAGTGTTTCTGATATGTCAAGATCGTACAATTTACTCACATTTTGTTTACTTACTGAAGTGAGCAATTAAAAGGTCCTTTGAAATTGTGTATTACAATGTAATATGGGTACATTCCATTAGTCTCTCAGAGAAACAGTGTTGTTCTCCCAAGCCTCTGCTGATGCACTGCAAGGTTTCAGCCTGATCCAGTTGCTCCAGCTACTCCACATCCACAGTGGGTAGTTTATCCTTTGTTTTTCTTTTCCTTTCTCTTTGCCATGGTGTGGGCCTTAATCAAAAAATCTGCTTCCAGCAAAATTGGAAATATGCGCTGAGCTTCCAAAAATCCATTCAGATGATAGACTGAGATTTTGTATGTTGTTATAGCCGTCTAACACTGACCCACTATCCATATAGCTCTTTTGTGTTCTCATGTTGTGCACGCTTTATTGGGTATCACACCTGTTTATCCTAGCTAATCAGCCTTTCAGTACAGGCACCGTGCTGCTTACTACAGGAAGTAGAACAGAGCATGTGCACACAAACTTTGATGTTCATAGTTTTGGTGGGGGATAGCATCTAACAGATATCATATTTCATTATTTTCAAACACATTAATTTATACATTGGACTCATAAGGAAGTTATCTCTCTCTCTCTCTCTCTACTCACACATTAGTGCATTAGTACTTAGGAAACTCATATCCAGAGCGAATTTCAGCAGCAAGTCTATATAATACATGTTATTTTCATTCTTACAGTGGGGCAAAAAAGTATTTAGTCAGCTACCAATTGTGCAAGTTCTCCCACTTAAAAAGATGAGAGAGGCCTGTAATTTACGTCATAGGTACACTTCAACTATGAGAGACAAAATGAGAAAAAAAAATCCAGAGAATCACATTGTAGGATTTTTAATGAATTTATTGGTAAATTCCTCGGTAAAATAAGTATTTGGTCACCTACAAACAAGCAAGATTTCTGGCTCTGACAGACCTGTAACTTCTTTAAGAGGCTCCTCTGTCCTCCACTCGTTACCTGTATTAATGGCACCTGTTTGAACTTGTTATTAGTATAAAAGACACCTGTCCACAACCTCAAACAGTCACACTCCAAACTCCACTATGGCCAAGACCAAAGAGCTGTCAAAGGACACCAGAAACAAAATTGTAGACCTGCACCAGGCTGGGAAGACTGAATCTGCAATAGGTAAGCAGCTTGGTGTGAAGAAATCAACTGTGGGAGCAATTATAAGAAAATGGAAGACATA
>JACXGI010001021.1:37555-78725 GCA_016801175.1 Esox masquinongy | reverse complement strand
CTGGGGTCAAAATGATCACAAGAACGGTGAGCAAAAATCCCAGAACCACACTGGGGGACCGAGTGAATGACCTGCAGAGAGCTGGGACCAAAGTAACAAAGGCTAACATCAGTAACACACTACGCCGCCAGGGACTCAAATCCGGCAGTGCCAGATGTGTCCCCCTGCTTAAGCCAGTACATTTCCAGGCCCGTCTGAGGTTTGCTAGAGAGCATTTGGATGATCCAGAAGAGGATTGGGAGAATGTCATATGATCAGATGAAACCAAAATAGAACTTTTTGGTAAAAACTCAACTCGTCGTGTTTAGAGGAGAAAGAATGCTGAGTTGCATCCAAAGAACACCATACCTACTGTGAAGCATGGGGGTGGAAACATCATGCTTTGGGGCTGTTTTTCTGCAAAGGGACCAGGACGACTGATCCGTGTAAAGGAAAGAATTAATGGGGCCATGTATCGTGAGATTTTGAGTGAAAACCTCCTTCCATCAGCAAGGGAACTGAAGATGAAACGTGGCTGGGTCTTTCAGCATGACAATGATCCCAAACACACCGCCCGGGCAACGAAGGAGTGGCTTCGTAAGAAGCATTTCAAGGTCCTGGAGTGACCTAGCCAGTCACCAGATCTCAACCACATAGAAAATCTTTGGAGGGAGTTGAAAGTCCGTGTTGCCCAGCAACAGCCCCAAAACATCACTGCTCTAGAGGAGATCTGCATGGAGGAATGGGCCAAAATACCAGCAACAGTGTATGAAAACCTTGTGAAGACTTACAGAAAACCTTTGAACTCTGTCATTGCCAACAAAGGGTATATAACAAAGTATTTAGATTAACTTTTGCTATTGACCAAATACTTATTTTCCACCATAATTTACCAATAAATTCATTAAAAATCCTACAATGTGATTTTCTGGATTTTTTTTCTTATTTTGTCTCTCATAGTTGAAGTGTACCTATGATGAAAATTACAGGCCTCTCTCATCTTTTTAAGTGGGAGAACTTGCACAATTGGTGGCTGACTAAATACTTTTTTGCCCCACTGTATGGGTGTAGGACGGCAGCAAGACATGTCAGACAACCATTTATACATTCATATCACCTTTCAGCGTCGCCAGTGCCAATACCCTGAGGCCTTGCTTTAATGCTCAACACATTTTACCTTCAGCAATTTTTACTGTGACAATTATATTAGTTTTTCCTCCAGCATCTCTGCTACCTATCCCACACACCAGGAATGTAAAACAAATCATCTAAAGTCAGACAGGCAGACAGCTAGTCTTAAATTAACCCCTACTGTACCAAACTAAATGCTAGCTTAGAAGCAAGTAGAAATAATGTATAATATATATATAATATTATATATTATATATATATATAATATATAATATATATACAGCGAAGAAAGCTTGGTGAAATTCTTATGGATTGATCATGCCAATGAAAGTGTTAGCAGGCATACATTTAGGTGTTGCTCTGATCAGAGCCATGTATTAACATTTATTTATTTGCCTGATAGTCAACAATGCATTCCTTGGAACAAGGCATGTCCTGTCAGGATTTAAATAACCTTTTTTATTATGTGTAATTGAGTGCACCAGTTAAGAATTTGTTCTGCTTCAAATACTAACTGCTGTACTTACTAATCTCTTTATAAAAGGCAATGAACTGCAAGTGATCACAATTTAACTGAGTTAAATAATTTCTAACAGGTAAATACCAAGTAATGGATGTTAATGGAAATCTTCATAGTGCAAGGGAAATTAGCTGTGGACTACCACATGGAAGCATTCTTGGCCCTCTGCTAACTGTGTATTAGCAATATCAGTCAGCCTGCTCACATGCAATTTGTGTATAACAATATCGGTAAATGGCTTTCAGATAAAAAAATGTCCTCTTCAACTTGTAAAAACTGAATCAATCTTATTTAGTTCCTGAGTAAATATTGTAGTTCCCCTGGTGTTAATATTATGTGGGCATCTCACTGATTATACTAAAAAAGTCTGCTACATGCTAAAAGTCTGCTGCTTCATGTATGGAATCCCAGGAATGACAAATGTCAATAAAAGGTTAATAAGCATCAATATATAAAACATCTATTTAAATGCACTTAATTAATGTATCTAGTGTGTAACAAATTAATGAACCGGTGTTATATATGTATGTAGACTATAATCCCTTAAACAATCAATCAAATGTATTTAAAAAGCCCCTTTTACATCAGCAGATGTCACAAAGTGATTTTACAAAACACCCAGCCTGAAACCCCAAGGAGCAAGCAACAACAGTGTTGATGCACAGTGGCTAGGAAAAACTCCCTAAAAGGGTACGAAACGTAAAAAGAAACCTAGAGAGGAACAAGGCTTCACAAGTCCTCTTTTGAGGGATACCAGTCCTCTTTTGGCTCTGGCGGGTGAATGTTTTAAGAATACAAATTGTAGTAATTAATAAATGCATGTAGTGTATGTCTAGAGTCTGTAAAACATAATCCAGGTCAGAAACATGATCAGATGGACAAAGACAGGGACAATCAGTGGGGAGGAATGGTCAATGGAATGGCGGCTGGAATCTTCAGGTATTGTCTTGATCCGCAACACAACCAGGAGGACTTTAGACAGGGACAGCTACATGTCTTTCGAGCCTGGTACTCCTAAGGTGTGGTCCGAGACCTCATGTCCTCCTAAGTTCAGACAGAGCTGGAGACAAGGAAAATTTAGAGAGCGCATTCCTTAGATTAATGATTGACAATGGAGAAAGAGAACTGACCCAACTCCCCCAGAACAATAATAAAGCAGCGTAAAACCTTGGGGTTGAGACAGTGACACTGGCAGGAAGTCAATCCACCCACACTGCCAAGCATCAAGCATTAATGAGTTATGTTGAGTGGACTGATGTTGAACAACAGCTTTGCTGTTGAAGAATTACAGCAACCATACTTTGGTTGCTGCAGTTCTTGGCTCGACTACATTTTATGTGGAGTAACAATTAAACACTAGGTGCTCCCTTGTCAATCATGCCGTATGGAGTTGATAACAATTTCCAATGGCTTACCTCCAATTTACTGACACATTTTCTTGGGGAAAATAACATAAGGAAGGTATCACATTTATGAATTATTATTGTTAATGAGGAGAACAGATCATGTCAAACAAAGATTTTATAAAAGTGTTTGGAGCTCATCACAGCTTTGCCCCAAAAATTAAGGAGGAAATTAATTATTTTGACTGTACACACGGCTTAAAATGACCATGAATCATAACATGTATAATTTTTACTTATAGTCAGGAGGTTGACACCCTTTTCCCATATAAAATTCAAGATGTTTGAGAATGGACCGTTTCAGCAGTATTTACCTGTGTTTGTAAGAGATATAAGAATGTACACTGAGCTCCCTCCTCAGCAAGCTTAAAATGATGCTGAATGGGCCAATCCAATGATACATAACTTATGTATAGTTCAAACAGTTGGAATATTGTCAGTGAGAGCAATTGCGTGTGTAACAACAATTTGCTAACCGCATAAAAGTTCTGGAAGACTGGAAAATCAAAACGGATCCTGTCAGCTGCTGACAGCCTTAACATTTGATGATGAACACTGTAACCACTGACAAAGCAAGAGTGGTTAAGAGCTTAAATGATCCCTTTTTCTGTTTTGGCCATGCATTCAAATGCCTCTCCCATTGTTTCCCCTCACCTCCTGTTTCCCTTTTAGCCAATAGTTTTGCTGGAGTCTGGTCCATTCCCAATCAGCTAGGCTTGATGTCCTGGGCCCAAATAGTTTTGATATTTTTTGCTTGTTTTTTTAGCCCCTATTGCCTGCCTGTTAAACCTCTCATTACAAACATCTGAAATCCTGCATGATTGAAAACCACTGCCGTTCTTCCACTTTTCAAAGGGGGCAACCAGCTAAACCCCAAGTGGTCTCTAGGCCAATCTCAATCTTGACATGCCTGCATGTCAACACATATGAAACACATCAAAACATTCATCTACCAGAAAACACCCAAAGTGTTTTCTCTGCTGTGAAATCAGGCTTCAGAACTCACTGTATGTGTATTTCATCACAACCTAAGGTCCTAAAAGATATCATATCTGCTTTGAATGATAAGAAAGATTTTGAGGCTGTTTTTATTCATTTGGGTAAGTTTCTCCATTAACCATCCCATCTTGATGGCTTGAAAACTGTTTGTACACTTTACTTCAAAGTGTTTTCAAGAAAGATTCCATTTACAATGCAGTTTTTTCTATAGCGGTCGCATGGTTTAAATTCATACATTTTGGTAACTCCAAGCTGCGGCTGAAGTAAACAATGACTTTATGTGGATTATGACACTTTGCGCCTTCAGACAATCCAAGGACAGAGGAAATTCATCCAAATATGATTTTTCAACAAACTATCCCTATAACCACCCACTTTAGGGCCTGGCATACACGCATGTGGTACCAGGGTATGGTTCAGCCGGTCAAAAAGCGCTCGATGGCGCAACTGTAACATTTGGAGAGAACCCAGGGTGGCATGCCAAACCTCTTTAGTCACCGTGGGGAGCAGAGCCGCTGTTACGCTCTCTTGACGACATTGGTGGCGTTGACAGTCCATGACGAGTCCTTGACAATGTGATTATAGAGGAACTAAAAACTGCTCATTCTCTACTGTTGCTCTTATGATGTTGATTGGGGATGGTTCCATTCTCTCAACAATCATCTCCTTTGCTTGCTAGCTTGTTCACACTCACATGAGAGCGGCTGAGCGTGGCCTGCGTCTAGTGGATCAAGGTTAAACTCATGATGACCATGTTTAGCCATCTTTATGTGAGTGCCAACAAGCTAGCAAACAAGCTAAGTGGTACCACATATGACCTGCCATTGTCACCCGGTGCAGTAGGGGTCGGAAGCTACGGTGATCTTCGATTGCTTACTCGCACGCAACATCACTTTGCATTTTAATAAAGTTTTGCACGGCCAAACTATTGTCCTGCCCTCTCAAACACTCCAGTCTCCAACCTTGATTTCAGGAAAAACAGGGAATTTATTGAAAGTTACTGGAGTGTTGCAACAATAGGGATAGCACAACATCAGGTGACAGATTCAGCTGTTACAGGCAAAACGGACATTTTTCCCATAAAAACTTTAGCTCAGAGAGTTCCTAAGTCTTTTCCCCCAGGGCCCCTTATATAACATTTAAAAAAATAGTAAGATAATTTATATAAACCTTATAAATCTTAATTTAAAAAAATATTCCAAATGCGCTCCTTGTGGGGATTGTGCAAGCTATTTTGTAAAAGGTCCCCCCCCACAAGTATTACAAAGTGAAGAGAAATGTTTATTGTAAAGGGTATTTATTGAAATTTTAAAACAGTTAGATGACCAGATTTCTGAATTGAAATAGAGGGATTTTCCATTTCATTTTTTTTGCGATAGTTCAGTCAACATCATCAGAGCAACAGTAGAGATAATTTTTCAGATGTAGATGCTGTATCAGTATCAATAACAGCATTCAATGCAGTACTTTATGGTCATCGGCATGGTTGTTTATGCAGTCGGTAGCCTGCAAAACAGCACTGATCAGATTTTCTCATAAAAGGTTTGCAGAGGCAGGTGAATTTGGTACTGGAATGTACAACATTTTACAGGCAATTCTACTTATACTAAATTGTATGATTTTTTTTATATCAGCAGTGATTTAAATCCAGAGGTACTTTTTTGTTTCTTTGTGAGGGCTATCAAGGTATAATTGCAGGTACAGCTTTTTGCAAAAATGGAGACTGTTGCTGGATAACAGGGATGCCTGACTGTTCACCAAAGACAAAGAACATGGCTGAATGTTAATTATTCCTTGCAAATTGTTAAAAAATATGATTTATGAAGCAGCCTAGGTTAATAAGAATATATGAAATATCATTATCGCCAGATCAGAGACAAGAATAGCAGAAAGATCAGTTTATTCTGCTGGAAGCTGGATGAGTTTCTTGGTACATAACAACCTCCATGCTGACTGGATGGCCATTCTGAGTCAAAAGATAAAATCTCTAAGTGTTGGATAGCCTACTCCTATTTTGTGGCTGGTATACGCCAATGTAAACTGAAATGTCATGTACCTTGATATGAAATAATTCAACTTATCACTTTTGTTGACTCTCTGTATCACAGTGTAAAAAGGTCCAAAGTCCAATTTCTTTGACTACTCAACTTAAGAAGATTCCAACTCAGTTGCCATTTTCGGGGTACTATGCACCACTTGTGCTATTTGGGTTAAATCTATTGTTTCTCAACCCTCAGAATAAAGCTTAAAAAAGTTAAGGGTTGTCTTCATCTGTAAGTTGTTTAAGTCTTTGAGGTGCCAGAGTGGAAACAATCAATCTAAAAGTCAGCCAGCCAAGTCCAACCAGAAATTTTACTTCAAGTTAGTTGCTATCCGAACAAACACGTCCGTTGTCACAGAGAACGACCTAGAGTCCAAGAAAACAGTAAGATCCTGTGCATTCCAAATGGAGCCCTATCCTGTTGGGGGTTTCATTGACCTCTGGTAAAACCTAGTGCACTATTTCGGGAATTGGATGCCGTTTGGAATCCATTCTCATACTTTACAAACCTTGTCTGGTACTGGAACAGCATGACAGAGGATGTGAATGGACATGCTGCAGCCTGGCGAGAAAATACCACCTGGGATCTTTGAGACCATGATAGATATCCTACTTGTCACAGTTGTTTATGAACTCACAAACCAGTCAGTAGGCGAATGTTCAACAGTACAACACAAAGCTAGTCTTTGTATAAGTAATTGCTGTAATAAATCAGTCTTGCAATTCATATCATTTACTGTGATAAAAATCTTCTTGCGTCAATCAAAAAGGTTGGTGAGAATATATTTATTATATTTATATATAATATATATAATTAAAAACCATGACCAAGTTTCTTATTAGACTGAATAAGAACATTGAGTGGTATATTGAACGGATATTGACAATTTGTTCTGTATAATAATTTATTTTAAAATGCATACGCACAAAATCAATTATTGTAAGGTGACACTGGTTTTATGTTAGGAAATATTTGTAAGTAATAAAACTGAAATACGTTGCTTGTGTAAGTCTTCAACCCCTGTGAAGCTCCCATTCTACACATATGAAAACAAATCTGCCCAAATCAGGACAATATTACCTGGGCCCGGTTTCCCGATAAAGTAGCACGTACGATGGTTTAACGATACGCGTAGCCTTAACCTCATATCAATGCCATAAAGGTTATATACAGGGGATGGCTGGATCTCCATTAAGGATCTCTCACCATGTTTAAATGTTGGCAGCAGACGTCGTGGGCTGAAGGCATCCTTTGGCTTTCTCCAAGCGTAAACGTGTCCGGATGTAGGGAATAGAGTGAAAGATGACTCATAAGACCATATTACTTTTTTCCTTGGCTCAGGAATTGAGGTTTTGTGCTCCTTTCACCAAGTTATGTGTCTTTCTGTGTTGGCCTTGGATACAAGCGGTATGACAGTCATCTCGGCCATAAATTTCAGCCTTGTGAAGCTCACGACGTATCGTTTTTGTTGAGAACGGGTCACTGTGGTGCTAAATGTTTTAGGTTATACAGTTGGGGCATTGCGCAATTTGTATTCCAAACAATTAGAATATATTTTTCCAACAATGCTTCATATTCCGAGTTAACCAATCATGTGTTGATCGCGATGTGATTTAAGTAACATATTCTATATAGCTACCAGGGGAACTGATAATTGGATGTCACGTGATTGATTGCCGGAGATATGATTTTGATTGGCTGAAGTCCACCCCATTGGTTGTAAATAACAGTTTCGTCCACCATAAATGTTACTACTGCTTCGGGGTTTACATTTTCTTATTGATGCCTAGTAGTAGTCGAATACATCGCCACCGATATCATCTGCTTCTGATAAGTAAGCAAGCTCTATCGAAATGCAATAGGCTCTATTTCAAAACGTATTCATGGCCTAATTCCATTCCAAACGGCCGTAACGTGGTACTTACGATGCACTTTATAAAGAGCAACCTATGGTTTGGGAAACAGGGGTAGGTCCATCGTAACAAAGTCCATCTTCAAAACTCTTTTACTGGGATGGTTCTTCAACAAGCAAAACATTCATCTACCACATTTTTCAGAGGGTAGTCTTCCTTCACCGTGAGGCAATTACCTTGCCAGCTCAGATATGTCGTTGGCTAAAGTAGGGCATATTTCTTTTGGGGTCGCAAGTCATTGGAAACATTTTTGTGAGTACACACCGCCAGTTCTTGTCACCTAATCTTGTTAAGTGTCCGTCTATTCCTGAAGGTCAACTTTGACTGGCTAACACTGTTCCTCTTTGCCGATGCAATTTATGCATGTTTGGAACATGCTGTCACGATTTGTGAGACTGTTCCCCTTGACAGAATTGAGTCGTTTTGCACTTTTTGTGACTGATTTGTGCAACAACTATTTTGGCGTCTTGGACGTCTGTTAGTTGCGTCATGGTGCTTTGATCACTGTGCTAATTGTCAGGCCACTCTTATAACTGACATGTGAACAGCTAATTGGTAATCAACCTAATGCAACCTCTGCAGCTAGGTCTGTAACTGTTTTAGTTACTTCAAAGTAAAAGTAACAGTCTTTTCCATGTGGAGTTTCCATTAATTTGTCCACCCTGTGTATATACCTTTATTACATTGATATAAATGTTTTGTGCTGGAATGTTACAGAAAACATTCTGTGCCTTTTGATTTTAAGTTATTTTTCCATTTCAACCATTCATGCAGTCATTAATTGACTAAATAACCTTTTAGTTGTGTGAAGTCATGTTATGCACAGTGCATTCTAAATCAGTATCTATAGCCTTTGTTCACTATTTTGAACCCCTTGTTAAAATTAAGTGCTTTTTAATACCCAAGTGGCATCCTAACATTGCTGGAGCATTCAAACACATCAACCGACATGAAATCTTGTGTTGTAAAAAAAGTGTAGCAGGATGGATGAGTGTCAAATTCCAATGAAATTTAAATTATTTTAGTACCACAAAAGTTGTCAATGTTTAGGCTGTAAATCATTTGTATTTCTTAAATGGTTGGTTTTACATTGGCTTTCAAAAGTATTCATGCCCAAATAATACAATTTAAAAAACAAAAGTATAAATAATCGTTGATGCTGCCTTTTAAGTGCACTGAAGCCCAAACAGTGTTTTCAAAACGCTCTCTTGAAAACACCAATATTCAAATTGAAGAGCCACTTTGGTGATTCAGATTATTTCTATTCCATTCTGAAAAATCTTCTATACATCAAAACATTGGGGTTTACATGCAGAATGCCTCCAAACACCAGATCTCAGGTTGCCTTTCATGGTTTCATTACACAGTCATTGTGTTTTGAGTTTTACATTTTTTCAAAGGGTCCATAAGGCTCTGGTCAAAAGTAATGCACTATATAAAGTGCAAATAAAGTGCCATTAGTGACCAAAAGGGATATCCTTGAACTTGCATTATATTCTCCTTGATCCCTTTGCCAAAAATAAAAAGTCAAAGTGTGAAGGTCTATAGGTAAAAGTGCCAGAGTCATAAATAGACAAATACTGTATCTAACTCTTGTTACTAAAGATATCATACAAACACGCTCTGTGAACATAATAAAGGTTGTGTTATTACTCATAAACAATCAACACGACAGAGAGAAATTCAGGAAATATATATTTTTTATTTGTAAGAAGGAACAAGTATAAAAAGTATGAAAAGAAAAGTATGAAATTTGAAGTAAGAAAATTAACAACAGAAAAACATTGAAGGAAAATACAAATACAAACAGGTTTCATTTAAACATTGTAGGCACGTACCACGTTTGGGTAAGGACCTGCATGTTTTATATAGACTTAATGCTAAAATCAAATACAAAAAGTTTATAAAAATGCACACATGCACATCTCTCTCTCATACACCTCCCCACACACACACTTATTCTACGGGTTTGTTATACAGTGAAAACATTGTGAATGGCTGGACTGCAGGCGTCAACAGGCAATGCAGAAATATACTATAAGTATGCATCATAACAGGCTGGTCTCTGTTAAAGTATCAAATCTCTAAGCAGTAGAGAAAAAAGATATCCCTCAATGCAAGACGTTATTAAAAGGCACTTGTGACTGCAGGTGGTCAATGACGACAAGGTCTCGAAGGTCTTCTAGCCTCTCAGCCTCTTTGGCCACTTTGGCTTCTGCACGGGCTGTTCAAAGACATTGGTTTCAGTGATTCAATCAATCAATGGATGAATCCAGTTTTGATGGTAGAATTCTCACCTTTCTATCCTTCTTGGACTGAACATTTTCCATCACTTCCTTCACCCACTTCGCATTGGGGTTGGCACAGAACCTCTTGCCTTTCTTCATGGTGAGCCTGAGATCGGAAGGAATTTTAAGAAAAAGTTTAGACTGAACCTTAATCACGGGGACTGACACTGAAATGTACACCTCTGCTGATATAATTTCCGTTTCATTAAGTTATTTAATCTCGGGCTATGCAGTGGTTGGATGTCTCTGACATTGAATGTCAATCTCTCTTAATCTGTTTACATTCTCTGCATGGCACGGTCTCTGCTCCCATGTTGTCTTGTGTTTTGTCAACACTTACACTACAGCAGGGATATTGCAGCCGCCATCTGTCTCCTGCATCCTGTAGCTCATCACCATCCTCATAGTGTGCCTGTTGAATTCCTGCACATACTTCAGACAGCAGTCCTTGTATGATCCTGAGGCAACAGAGATTATGACAGCTAAACATCCGTGTCGGTGATGAGACGGGTACATTTTAATCAGTGTGCTCTATTTGAAGGTGTACCTTCTCATGTTTGCCATAACTGATGATTTTAGTTAAATTAACAAAGAGAAAAACACTGAACTGTGTAGTGGTTGATTGTACCATCTAAAACACTTTTTTTATATTTTCAAAATATCAAAAAATATTGTTTTTACAGCTGGTTGACCAAAATGAAAGTCAAACTTGCTAGCAAATGCTCTAGAAGGAGGACCTGTTTTAAATGCAAACAATTGTTGCTGTAATTCCGCTAACTTCCACAAGGTGAGAGCAAATTAGGGATATATGACCTAACGCAACGTTTATTGCAATGTTGGTTCAATCATTTAAGGACTAGATAACAAGTTAACAGAACACCGGTGCGGCTGAACTTATGGGAACTGGTGCCAGTCGGCAGTATGAAAGACTTTCTGGTATTTATGTTTGCCTTTAATCTTCCTGGTGAAAGGCTGTGTGAAGAGTGTAGAGTGATGACAAACCCAAGTTCATCACATTCATACCGTACCTTGTGCCAGGGTAAGGTATAAACCGGCTAGCGTCAGGAAGAACAGGAAGCTTAACCGCATTGCGGAGTCTGTTTCTGGGACTTTCTGACTAGGACCTGCGGCTGAAGAGTTGAATCAAACCCTGCAGGAAGAACCATAAATGTTATCACTGCCTGTGCTTCCAACAGATTCCTACGTCTCACTGCCACACTATCAGCTTTTAAGTGTCGAACTTTGAACTTTCAACACACTTTAAATGTAGCAAAACTCTCCCTTTGCTGGGGACCTTCATCTTTTATGTATTCATGATTTGCATTGATAATATACAATGTCTTCAGTATTGGTACACTTTCTAGTTTCATTCTTTCCTTTATAATTTTCAAACAGAGCTGATGTAAAGTAACCCAGATATGCACCTTTTTAAGTCCAGGTATATAGAGGAAGCACCAATTTAATAACATGAAAAATTTAAACGTCAAAATCAATGGAAATTTCACAGACAACACTTATAAAGCAACTATATTGCGTTTAAATACAAGTGCAAAATACCACGTGATAGTTATACAGTTAAGCTGTCAAATATGAAAACTTTCATCGATAACCACAGCCAGCAGGCTTACTCACACGATGATGTCTTTTGTCTTGTGGTTTCCTTGATTATGCTGGTAGTGTAGGGAATGTGGTAGTCCCACACTGACAGAGCTTCGGTTATATTGCTGCACCTGAGCCACACCCCTTTCACACCTAAAACACTTTTACTGACATTTATTTTATGTTAAAAATGTAATAGGATCCTGGAGTCCAAACAGAAATCACAACACAGCTCAATAGAAATGAACATACACAACTTGTATCGTAAACATCTGGATTAAATACACAATGTGAAATTCGTTACACATACTGGTGTACGTATGTATGTCTCTTCACAATTCTTGTTGTGCTGTAAGTGTATGTTGTATCTGTTTTTTTTAATCTTATTTTCATCACTAGCCTGAAGAACTTGAGAGGACAGAGAGTTTCATATGGTTATGTTTCTATTTAGTACTGTATTTCCTAACCGTCTGGACTCTGGACTATAAAGTGAACTCTGGTGCCAAGTCGTGTGTTATTGATGGGTATCTAAGCTGTGTGTTAACTAACTGAAAAAATAGCTTGGTACCTTAAACACATCAACATCTATCATGAAGACCAATAGTGATAGAGTTCGTCTTTTGATTTTGGTAACAATGATTAACACTCAGGGCATTTTGGTCAAATTCTTGCCAAAGAATTTATGGGATCCTCCCAAATTATGGTTATACTTTCAGTTTGCCAAGTATACTTGTCTTTTAACAGGGCCAACTTTAAGGCATTGCCCAATCAATCAAAGGTAAGCAAAACTGAAGTGTACCAAGACTAGAAAAGTGGAACAAAAACTAAGGTGAGTACAACACTCTGGAAATTGGGTCAAAATCTGGGTAAGAATAAGTCTTCCACAAACAAACAACATTAAGACCTGACTGTGAGTGCTAGGTGACTGAGACCATGAGTAGGGTGACTGATAACATAATTGGGAGCAGGTGCAGTTAATAATTAGGTGACAGTGAAAGTGGCAACATAGAAATAAGGTGACTACAAGGTGTGGGATGGTGTGGACAGGGAACCCATGCTTCCCTGTGTGGACATCAAAGCGTGATGTGCAAATTGACATTTTGACAATATAGTTCTGGAATATGTTTTTATATTTACCAACAGCTATGGTGAATAGGTGTTAAATTATGAGACTCATCTATCAGTACTTATTTTTGACACTTCGTGTACTTGGTTCATGCTAATTATTATTCATTTTTGCAAAATCCAAGTATTTAAAAAAGGATGAGGTATGGGGTAAGATCTTAAGTCTTGTGTGGCAGTTCAAAGAAAAAAAAATCTGTTGAAACTTGCCTGGCCTGGCTAATCTGGCCCTTGATTAATAGACAAGTTGGGTCAGATAATACTTTCAGGAGAACATGCACATGTATGCAACTGAAGAAGAAGTATATCCTTCATATTCACCAGAGAGAATTTCTGTCAGTAAAATATATCTTGGGGGGCTCTTCTTTCGTATAGTCTCTATTACTAAAATTAAACCTATAGTGGAGATGGCCATTGTTGATTTGTTTTCTTTAAGTAGTCCACACTTCCACTAATCTCATCCCTAGTTTCACCTGTTACCTGAAGTTGAACAGAGAGGCAGCTGTTGGATTAGATTAAGCACGTGTTTCAGTGTCATATTTGTTCCATTGTCAAGCCATAAAAATCCAATAGCCTTGCCCTCCATTGTTAAACTATGACTTTGACCTCCTGTCTTCCTTTGCACAGAGACAGGAAAGGACAGAAATACCAACAACTACACATATTTAATAATAATTTCACTCCATAAACTCAACCTATGTCAATTTGCATACTGAGTGATTAATTGCAAATGTGTACATTATGTTCAAAATACACATCAATATAAAGTGTTTTGTGCTCATAAACCATTTACCCTCAGGCCTATCAGGTTCTGACAGCTGCAAAATGCTCTCATACATTAAGCAGAGCAATGCCTGAATCACAAATGGCATCCTATTCCCTTTAGAGTTCACTGCATTTGACCAAACAAGAGAAAATGTGCATCTGGAAAGCACACTAAGTAAGTCTAACTAACATTAAAGACCTTCTGTCGTTGAAAGAGGTCTTCTTCTCTGTTTGGCCTGTCGGCTCATCTTTCCTTCTAAAAGCTGTTTCTATGGTTTTTTAGCTCTTAAAAACACCGATATTGATGGAAAAGTGTCAGCTCTGAGTAGACAGGACGCCTAATAGCGTTGTTTAGTGTTGATGCTTTGTCTTTCACAATCACGTTGAGTCTCAAATAGCACCCTATTCCCTATGTAGTGCATTGCTTTTCTCAAAAGTGTCCCAGGAGTGGGGTTATGTTTGGGACGCGGACAACCTATCCAATCATGACCCAGTGAGCAAAGTCATCTTGTCTTCGCATTCTCTTTTGCATGCCCTCTGGGAATAATTCTTGTCAGTGGTTTTTGGTGTTTTGCTTCTGCTTGTCATGTAACTAATGCTATCTTACTTTGTTAAAACGCAACGGTTTCTCTTGACAGAATCTGAAAGCAGGTTGCAGAAATGCATAGATTGTAATCACTGGAACAATGCTCCACAAAGTCTTCTACAGTGGTGCTTGATGAGTTGAGAGAATACATAGAAAGTTTTCTGAGACCATTCATCCATGAAGAATCTCTCCAGATTCCTCAGAGTCCTTCATCTTTGCTTGTGGAATCTCCTCTTCAGCTCACCCCACAGGTTTTTAATGGGGTTTAAGTCAGGGGACTGGGATGGCGATTCCAAAAGCTTGATTTTATGGTCAGAGATGCATTTATGTGTGGATCTGGATGAATGCTTTTGGATCCTTTCATTTTACACAGATTTGTCTTAAGAAAAAAAGGGGGGAGATTAAATGGGGTTGAGATGGGGATTAGACTACCAAACCATGGGGTCTGCACCTCTTTGATATTTTTGCGTTTTTTAAATGCTACAGTTTGCTTATTTAATAATATGTAATCAGGGATTAAAATATAATCCAGGCACAAATAAAAAAAAGTGCACAAAGTTGTCTTGAACCATTCCCTTTCCTGATGCTTGTTTCATAGTTACTGACCCTGACAGATCAATGCCACTGCACATTTCCAATGGCTTAGTAATAGATACCATTATGACTTCAAATAGATGATGGGCCACTGCCAAGAGGACTTGGACTGCATAACAAATAGAAACATATTCCCTTTGTGCCTTGGTCGTAAGTCTGTTACAGTCCACTACATTAGGAATAGGGGGCCATTTGGGACAAACTGCTGCACTCAGGTTGCATGAAAAACATGTGCTTTATAGTTCTTCCAAAGATAACGTGATTTGTTTTCTTAGTCCTGTGTAGTTGGCGTCATGTTGGATGCATTTGAGTAGATACAGGTACTCATAAGACATTAATCAGTGTTACTAATAGATGCCTCCACTTGGCACAGACGTAACCCTCAGTATTGGTTTTCGTAATGACCTTTGAAGAATGGGCCAGTTACTTTTCATGACATCAGTGAAGCATAAAGTGTGTCCTGAATTTACAAGCATTTCTTGATTGAGACCCCAAAGACACTGCAAAACTAGGTGAAATATGGAAAAGGGGATTCACAGTTCTAGCATTAGCCAACCATTTATAAATAACAGGTAATTTTAATTGGAGGAAAAAACATGCCTATACTGTACTGAAATACAGTGACTATACTTGACTATACTGAAATACAGTGCTAGTCCTACATCATATTACAATTTCAACAAACACTTTTAAAAACGAAATAAATAGTCATAACAAAATAGGTTGGAACACTAAAACCAATGTATTATAGGTTGTCTGACAAGCCATGTATTGTATACTGTGTCATGCCTGTGCCAGTCTTATCAAAGCCAGTTTCTTTCAAACTTGGAATTTCATGGCTACCTGAGGTATAATAGTGTTTGTTTTATACAGATTATGCACATATAAACAATATATTAAACCTCCAGACATAAAATGGAGGTTTAAACAAATATCTACTTATCACAGAACATAACAAAGTTATCACAAAATATCATAAAAGCCTCAAACTGCATATTTAAAGAAGTCATGGGTGTTCTGTTAAGTGCCTCAGAAACTTCTTTGAACAGAGTTTCTCCCCTGAATTATAAAACATAATAGGATGAGTTATGTTTTCTAATGCATTTTCAAAATTGTATTAAAGACCAAATTTCATGCTGCATGTCATAGTAAGCTACCCCATCTAGTGGTGAATCTGTTTTGCATCTCTATCTGAAGCTAGAGCCTAGTTCCAAAATTAAGTAGTCCTTCCGTTTCAGTAAATTATATAATGGCTTTATTATACGAGCAGAAAATATTTTTATGCAAATCTTAATCAATCTTTCTGTCTTTTTTATCAGCCCTCAATGAGAATATTTTTCCCATCAATATGAAAAGATGCTTTGCCCTTACACTGTCTCATTCTGCAGTGGTAGTAAGGGCCTTATTAACGATTGGCTCAAAGGGTATGTGCTTTGGGGCCCCAACATCCAGGTAGGAAGGTCCCCAACCAAAACACAAAGGGCCAAATTAACATAGCATATAAAAATTGGCATAAGCCATAGCAAAATGTTTCTTTAAACCTAACTAAAATATTTTCTGTTTGGCAAAGAACCCCTCAAATTACTGGCAAGACAACTGTTTAAAATTGTGAGCCATCATACAGTCCACAAAATCAAGTCTGTTACCATCTCCTAAGGACATTAAATTATGTCTGTTTTATGAATCACTGTATTCATTTAAAGTAGTTATTAATCCTTTAAACATGCATAACTGATGATTACTGTTGGGGGCAGCATGAAAACAGAAATGTATGTGTTCACTACTATAGGTCGCTACCATCTGCTTAATAATAAAACATTTAAAATTGGAGCACATCATGGAATACATTTATACCTGCATGATAAACTCTAGACATACTCACACTCATCATTTAAGATGTTACAATACCCAGAGACTAAGCCCCTTAGCATATTCCCTAACACCTCTCATGTGTTACGTGCCAAGCTTTTGAGGACACAGTGACTCACAGCTCTTTCATACCCTTACCAGTGATCTTTGGGATCCTCTCTTGGATAGACCCCAGCCCCCTTCAGCTGATTAATTTAAGAGTTTCATAGGCTCTGGGAAGACTGAACACACCACAAAAATAATTAGCTATATTCTCATTTCAGTAATATATACTATGTAGCTATATAAATGTATCTTATAAGTAAATTAGGACAGAGGTTCCCTTAACTAAATGATGGCTCAGCGAATAGGTGAGTAACATACATTTTGAAATATTTCTGTATATTCTGAGTGAGCAATTATCTGTATTTGAAAATATCTGGCCACCCTTACTCTCACATACTTGGAGCTATTTGACATTGAAATGTTTGAATGCGCTTGCTCTACATACTGTACCTTAGAAATCTTTCACTTCAAGCATTATTTGGACAAGTTATTTTTAGATTATTGTGATCATGCACCATGCATGACATGATGTCTCATAACTGAACCGCTAAGGTTGTTCCAGGCCCATATTCTCTTCAATAAAATGTAATAAAGTCTAATCAATACAATCATAATTGTATTAAAGGTTAATTTTGAAAATATTGAATAGTTCTGTTGTTCTAATTAGAAGTAGAATTCTATGCATAGTGACTGATTAGATCCTCTGTGAGCTTTGTTTCGGCCCAGAAGTATTTTGCGCGGTGGGTTGTGGGTGTGAGCATAGAAGTAAAATGGCGGATTTGGCAAACGAAGGTGAGCAGTGGTCGTGTCAGGAAACAATACAAAAACTGTTGAATTCTCTGCATCGCCTTTGGGGTGTATTTACATTAATTTGTAAACAAATGTAGGGATTGGTAGCATTTTAAGTAGAATACTGAATCGACATTTAGTTTCACTCCTGCTGCATACGGAAGAAAACAGCGGTAGCTTTCACTAGCTAGCGAGACAGCCACAGCTAGGTAGCATTGACTGTTTAGGCGGGGATGGGAAGCTGGGTAACGTTGGCTAGCTAGCTAATCATTTTTTTTTAATTTTACATTTGGCCTAGTTGCTTTATTGACTTTTCAACTAATGCTCGTAAACGTTTGTTTACTAGCCTGTTAATGAAATGTAGGGTGTGTTAATGTGACAGTCATAGCTAGCGTGAACCAGATATTTTACGCGAAGATACGTTACACATTACTACGTACAGTTCAATAAATAGCCGGTGAAATTTCTGACTTCATGTGGCTACTAGCTACTGTATGGGTTGTTAGAGGACGCAAGCTAGCTAGCTCGTTTGCCATTAGTAAGCTATACATTATTGCTAACAACGATGTGGTTTACTAGTTAGATACGTTAGCGACCTTGCTCGAAAGTTACAATACATTTCTTGAACTTACGTTTATATCACTACTATTTCTCAAGTCAAAGCCAGTTAGCTAGCTGGTCAAAAAAATCCGAAACTTTCTTGGAAGGTAACCCAGTTAGCTTGTTAAATTTCCATTGCCAGAGTAGCTAACTGCAGGACTAGCATGTCTACAGTACAGTGTTTACGCAAAAGCTAGTTATTTAACTGCAAGTCCGCTAATTAGATTTGTACTACCTAGGTTACTTCTTAGTCATCACGTGTTAGTTAATGTGACCGTATATATTACTTCGCCAAAACATCCAGATTATGTTGTTTGCTAACTTGAGATGTTTGGATGAAACGTTATATGGATTGGAATCTAGGTTGTCCACCAAAGTATGGCAACAGTGGTTTGAGACAAAAAATAAAACGTGCGGTTGAGCTAGATCATGTGCTTATGTTTATTTACAATGCAGGACAGTCCTTTCCATGACCCTGTCCTGTCGAGGCGCAACTTGTGCTTGTCCCCTCAACGTCATCTAGGCTATGAGTTTTGATCTAAAATTGCAATCCTTTTGTCAATGTGCTGTCCAACATGTAGGCCTAGCTGTGTAGACTGTGTCCCTTTTTATAATCAGAGACAGGATTGTCCTCTAACTTGTAGGCTTAACTTTTCTGAATAGAAGCTTCTGCATTCAGTGTTGGTCAAACCTTTTTTGAATGTACTTTACCTGTTGTCTGCTGAGTTTGATTTCATGTAGGATGTAATCAGAGACAAAATATCCACAGGAAAGTGTTAAGCTGTTAACCTGTCATTAAGTATGCCGGTCTGTGTATTGTTCTATTGTTTTAAAAACAAAGACAGAGCATAACCAAACCACAGATGGAACACTCTGGCAGTAAGACTGGAAACACTTCCAATTTATTAGCCACTTAATTTGATAAACTTGCTCATTAACGCAAATAGCCAAACAGCAAATCATGGAGTTGCAACTCAATATATAAAGCATGCAGACAAGGTCAAGAGGTTTAGTTGATTGACCAAATATTAGAATGGGGAAGAAGTCTAAGCGACTTTGTGGTATGATTGTCAGACTTGGTGGTTCCAGCCTATCAAGCAGCTGACTTGTGATTTTTACACTCTACAGTCTCTTGCATCAAAAGAGAGTACAAACTAGAAAATGTATCCACAATACAAACTGGCCCGTCAAAAAGTCGGTTGACGTGTACTCTAGTGGGCACCAAATCGCCACTTTCGACCAGACCAACTGCATGGACAACCAATAAAGTATGTTGAAATTTCATTTGAAGGGCTCCTGAGTAGTTCTGCTGTGAAGCCCCTGCCTTGCAACTCTGTTGCGTCAATGTGACGAGGACTCTCATTTTCTCTGAGGTCTTCTGGCAGTTCCCAAGGGTCTCACCGAGGATGGTGCAAATTGGTTCAGCATCGTCCAGGGTTGGATGGAATGGTGGACAGGGTCGCCTTGCCTGGTCATACTCTACCAATTCACATTGGTGGGTTGGGTGCATGCAAGCTGAATGTGGTGGTTGGCTGCTGAATGTTCTGTGTGTTTGGACTGGCGAATACCGACTGGTCCTCCTAGCATGTGAAAAGAACAGACTGGCTTGGCTAGATGTGCATCAGAGCACACCTCTCTGTCTTTGACTGTCTTGTGCCCGCTAGAAGGTGCTGTGATATAACAAAGCCTGAGTTGGACATCGTGAAATTGGGATGGATGGAGTAGGCCCTACCTGATAAAATTCTGAGGAAAATCATTATGGAGAATTTTATTTCACATTCTTTCTGGTAGACTTTTTTTTCAGGGGGCTACCTTCCTACTAACAATTGGGAACCTTTTAAAATTAGTACTTATCTGGTATGCTTCTTGTTTGGCGCTGACAGTCCTTTTTGAAATTTCATTTAGGTAGATTTTTTTTTTTAATTAAAATGTGTTAAGGCTATGTTTTTTTTTTTATTGATAAAACATGTTCTGAACTGATGGTGTTGTTTCTTCAACCACTCTTGGAATAAAGGATTGTGTAATTTGTATATTCTCAATCCTTCTGTTCAGAGGTGTCTCAACTGAATTGGGAGTGTTGGTCTTCTGCATGATAGGCCAGTTAGCAGATAGTTGGAGAAAAAAACAAACATACTGAATCCATGTGGTTAGTTCTTTTTGGCAGAAACACTTTTGGTTTAGCCTAGGTTTAGCAGATTATTCCTGAATTCTCTCAACTGGCACCTGGTGCATCTTTTTAGAATCCAAAACCCATGCCTTCATTTAGAGTTACTTACATTGTCTTTTAGCTGTGTGCAAAAAAATATTTGAAAACTCAACACTGCTGCTGTTTGCACAAGACAACTGTTTTTTGCTATCAGTGTGACACAAATGTATTATTGTTGAATGAATCATTTGAGCCACAGGCTTTGTTCTCTGTTGATATTAGTCCCACAGTACTCTGCACAAGTGTTCTGTATGGTAAAGCATGCTTTCCCTTCTTTATTAATCAGAGAAGGCTGCCATAGCGCCACCAGTGTTTGTGTTCCAGAAGGATAAAGCGCAGAAGGTAAGACAGACAGTATTCCATTCTCTTCTAAGTCACCGTAAAGCTTAATAATTTCACTGTATTGTTCCCAGATTGAGAAAACAATAGTTGACTTAGTGCTGCTCTCGGTTACAGCGGTCAGCAGATGGATCGAGTGCGGAAGATGGAGAAGGTGCGCCAAAATCTGTTCTGACTCAGACTATTTCAGTCAGGATTTCCATCTAATCTTACAAGGCGTGTTATCCATAATATTTCAATACATTTACCCTGGATCAGCTGCCACAGCACAGCCTGGAGGCCAGCTAGATTTAAATGAAATGCTAAGACAAGGCTATTTGCATATTTTCAGATTCCGACAAAGACGACGGTGGTAGCTACTGTCCACCAATGAAAAGAGAGAGAACTTCGTCCTTAACACACTTCCCCCCTTCACATGCTGGTAACAAGTCCCATTAGAGAACTCCTCAGAGCTATTTCCCTAATGTCTGTATTTTATTTCAATAATAATGTTTTTTGGGCTGCATCTAGTCTTTTAAATGTTGTGTAAAACTGCCTCTCTCTCTCTGCAGTTGGTAGTAAAAACAATGTCTTCATGCCCCCGAAAGTCTGCCAGTCTCCAACTGGGAATTCAGAGGACTCTGAGCCAGGTGAGATGTCTACGTCTTAGAATAAAGCCTAATCATGAAGGCTTCATGTAGGAAGTCTCCAGGGGTTGACTGGTATGTAACCTGAATAGCTAGTGTGTATATCAACTGTAGTCTGGATCTTAGGACTCTGTTTGTACAACGTGTTTATTAGATTGTCGTAATATTGTATCAGCGCTACACTGTTGATAATTTATCTTTTGAAAGTTTCTTACTGTGGATTTTATTATTTATTTTTTTCAGAAGAAAAACCTGTAGGTTTTCGTTTAAAGCCACCAATTCTCATTCATGGCCTGGCGCCTAGTTCAGGTGGGTATTGATGCCTTGTTCTGACAGTGAGGTTTTTTTGGTTTGATTATGGCTAGGGCTATTTTTTTCTTGGCCACCTGACCAGAAGGAAACAGGTTGTGCCCCATCATAGCCCATGACTAGGTCCAAGCATTTCTCCCAATCAGCTCACACAGTCTCTCGTAAATGGTCAACCTAGATGACAGTCCAGCATGGTAATATGGAGTTGCATGGCGGTAGTTGTGAATAGTATATGATTATGCATGTTAGTTGGGATGCATTAGTGGTACATGGTTTTGTGTGTTAGTTGGGATACATTAGTGGTACATGGTTTTGCATGGGGTAGTTGTGTAAGGCATTCAGATCCAATCCATTAGCAGATTCTGTTCCAGGCGTCCCCTGTCAGAAACCCAAAGAGCAGCAGCGCAGTGTGCTCCGGCCAGCCCTGCTTCAAGCTCCTGCGGCCAAGACCAACTCCGAGTCCACCAACGGAGTGAAGAAGTCCTCTGACAGGTCAACAGTAGGGTCCACCATCTTCCAGAACAACACTGAGCACTCAGACGGTCTGGCCAAGTCACCGGTGAGAACTACGCTATTGTCCTGTGTAATGTACAAGGGCAAAAATGTGCTAGCGCTACGTTTGTAGTTGGAATAGGTACTACTTTCTCTGGATATAATTTAGTTTTAGTTTATTTTTATTTGTCCTTTTAAATCCATAAAAAACAGCAGATGAATTCACCCTAACACATGATGTCTGACTTCTGTATCTTGTAGAATCATGAACGGGCCGATGGAGGGAGAGGAGAGAACGAATGTCCTGCAGAGGCCTCTTTTGTCTTTGGGCAAAATATCAAAGACAGAGCAAAGGTCTATTTTTTTTTCCTCTTTGAATTAATATTTTTTGTGAAATGTTTATGAATATGTTTTTTTTATGGAAAACACATTTATGTATATCTTTTTAGCTTTGTTCCAAATATAACTAACTGATCAATTATGAAATTCATTTTCAACTATTTATTATTATCAAGTTGTCAGTTAGTTTCAGTTTTATATTGAAATATTTTAATTTCCTTCTAACGGTGGTTTGTCTCTGTGCCTGTCTCTCTGTGCCTGTCTCTCTATGTAGTTGGAGGAGAATAGTAAAGATGACAAGCCATTCCCCCTGGATTCTCAGAAGGAAGGAACAAACTATTTCCTACAGTACATTGCCACACCCAGGTAACATTTTACCACTGGCATTTCCAGACCTTTTCTTCCAATTTGTGCTTCTTTACAAGTAAGGAAGAGATTTGAACAATATTTTTTGCCAGTTTGGGGGTTTTTACAAAAATAATGTTTTATGTTTTACCTGCCTTAGTTGAATGTGTTGGACATGCATTCTGGGATTTCTGGACATTATTTGTAGAAGTGGTGCCAGAGGCGTCGCTAGGATCGCAATACATTCGGGGCTTAGCCCACCCACCCGCCCTGCCCCCCCCTGCCCGGGACAGGAAGTACAGGGTTTTGAATGTACACGCGGAAAATTTCGATGTGCACGCTAGCGGCCTACACGTCTACATTGTCGTAATGCGCGATCGGATTTATAGATGAACAGATCAGGGGATATTTTTGTATTATTATTTTTTGGTCAATTTGAGATCCAGGGCTATAGCCACGGACGCCCAGGCCTAACGACGCCACTGAGTGGTGCTGTCGAGTCAAAACGGGTTCCCGAAAAGGGGGAACTTTATGTATGTGTAAATGATGTGCTCAAATTTACCTGATTTTAAACTTTGAATTGCTTGGCTGACTGAGGTATGATCTAGATTATACATGTTTTTTAAAGAGAGATTTAAAAAGAAAAAATCCCAGACTTCAATTTCAATCATACAGTTCTCTGAAGACTTGTCTAAGTTTACTAAAATAATGTCTACTAAAATAAAATAATGTACTAAAATAATGTAAAGTAATGTCTTGTTTTTCTAAATTTCAGTTCAAAGAATGCCACGAACAGTGCGGACAAGGAAGCCAAATTTGTCTTTGGACAGAACATGTATGAGAGAGTTCTAGTGAGTAAACTGTCCTTATTGGTGGTGTTGGTCTTCAGGCCATTACCAGAACATTGGATGTACCACCCCGTTTCCAAAAAAGTTAAGACGCTGCGTAAAACAGAATTCAATGATGTGCGAATCATTTAAACTCTATATTCAATAGAAAATAGACAAATGTCATATCAAATGTTGAAACTGAGACATGTTATTGTTTCTTGAGAAATATATGCCCTTTGAATTTGAATTTGTTGCCAGCAACATGTTTCAGAAAAGTTGTGATGGGCATGTTTACCACTGTGTTGCGTCACCTCTTCCTTTAACAATACTTTGTAACCGTTTGGGAACTGAGACCAATTGCTGTAGTTTTGAAAGTGATTTGTATTCCCATTCTTGTTTGATTTAAGATTTTCAATTGTTGTTCCAAAAACAATAACATTTCTCAGTTTCAAGATTTGATATGCTGTCTTGGTACTATTTTCTATTAAATGATTTGCACTTCGTTGCATTCTGTTTTTATTTGCAATTTACGCTGCGTCCCACCATTTTTGGAAACGGGGTTGCAGTTGTGATAGAGCAAACCAAGTTGAACCCAAATGGCTCCTGAGAAAGGCAACAGTCAAGGGATGGTTAGGATAGAGTACAGTTGATTTAAGCATGGATTTATTGTGTTTGGATAAGGACAAGAAAACAGTATTGCAGTAAAATGCCAGAGCACAGTTATTGTTAGTGCACCTATCAGGTATGAGCTGTAGGAGTGGTAGAGACGATGCGTGCACGACTAACAACGTATTGTGTGTTTTTCCAGAGTCCTCCTAAAGCAGGAGAGCTGTCAGTGGAGGACTCAAAAGCGACTCCCCCTGTGTCTGAACCCTTATCAAAGGAAAACACACCAGAAAAGGGTATGGCACTCACCACAGCCCAGGGCTTACTCCCGCTGTATTAACTGGTGTCATTCATTTGGTGTATGCGTGTGCGTGTTGTATCCCAGGTAACAGTGTGACAGAGTCCTTGGAAGAATCTGCAGCAGCATACACCAAAGCTACAGCCAAGAAGTGTATCTTAGAGAAAGTAGATGTGAAAACTGGAGAGGAATCAGAGAGTAACGTCTTACAGGTCAGCAGCTGATATGTATAGAGACACACACACCAAGTTCTGTATTCTCACAATGTATGTCTCTCACAGATAATTAGATTTTATCACCTTCCTCTGGGTTTTATGCTGTTGTTTATGTTGTTGTTGTTCCGTCCCTTAGGTCCAGTGCAAGTTGTTTGTGTTTGATAAGACTGCCCAGTCGTGGATAGAGCGGGGTCGAGGTCTGCTCAGGCTTAATGACATGGCATCCACAGAGGACGGATCACTCCAGTCACGTCTCGGTAGGTCCACTCTGGTCTGGACGTGTACACGTTCCACATGTGAACAAAAGAGGAATACCGTCTCAGGTCACTGTCTGTAGTGTTTTGCTGCTCTTTTGCAATTGATTCATGAAGTGCAGTCATGGATTAGCTAGAAAGACCCCTTACCTGGTTGTCTAGGTGTTGGCTGGACACGTGGCTAGGAAAATAGGTGAACACCAGACAATAGGCCTTCTGAATGCCCAGGACTGTACCTAATTATCTGTCGCCATTTCTTATCTGACATCCAATCCCAGTGTGTCTGTTTACATTATTTATGTGTATAAAGAGTTCAGAGTGTAACGCCCACAACGGGCTTGGTTGTGCTCCACAGTGATGCGGACACAGGGCAGCCTGAGGTTGATTCTGAACACCAAGCTGTGGCCTCAGATGCAGGTGGACAAGGCCAGCGAGAAGAGTGTCCGCGTCACAGCCATGGACACAGAGGACCAGGGGGTCAAGGTCTTCCTAATATCGGTAAAACGTCAGCCCACCCTTTAGCCTGCTTCACATTGTGGTCATATCACAGGTGTCGTGTCTCGTTGGACTTTTATCCATGGAGGGATGTTACAAAAGCTTTACACGCCTGGGGGCATAGAACAGAAAAACGGCAGGCTCCGGACCTCGTAGGGTTAATGTCGACTACTCCTGCACTAGAGGGAGTACAGGGATAGGGAAGTACGTTAAGCCCGAGCAAGTGAAACACCTGAATTGTAAAACACTCCTGCCGCCTCGTGTCACGGCGGTTCAGTAGAGACTAGTCATGAGGACTGTGTGTGTGAGGCCGATGTCTTGTTACCCTCGTTGTCGCTGGTTTTAATAACTGCCCTCTGCCCATGTCTGCTGTCGTGGTTGACAGGCCAGTTCGAAGGACACCGGTCAGCTGGCTGCAGCGCTGCACCATCGTATCTTGGCTCTGAAGAGCAGGGCGGACCAGGAGCCCCAGGAGCCCCCGGCTGCAGACTGCGCTCCGGAGGCCGACTTGCCCCACTCCGAAGGGGACAGCGATGAGGAAGACCAGGTCAACAATGCTCCAGGTCTGGTCAATAACAATAAACCAAGCTCGGTGCGATTTCGTGATTCTTCAGCTGCCTTTTTGGTACATGGAAAAACGGCGCACGTCTTTTTCCTGTAGCGGGCAACTAGTTCTCACAATCATAATTGAAGGACTGCTAGTGTTGCTGTTCAGCGTGTCACTGATAGGATTAACAGGGTTGTTGCTCTGACCCAACAGGGAACTCTGAGGGGGAGGAGGCCCAGGCAGCTGGGAGCACATAACGTTTGTCCTACTAAAGGACAGCCTGCCAGGACGCTGCTGCTGCTGCATGGGCATTTTACTGCAGGCATCCCAAAGGACACCCTACCTTGACCAACATGGGTTCTTCAGACCAGAACTTTTGGATATTTTGGAAGAAGATTCTAGCTCCAGGAATAAAACCCTGTGCTGGAGTGTCTTTCCAGCTCACCCCAACTTGTGCAGTTCATTCTCTCCCTCCCCCTCTGCATTCAACCAATGTAAAAAATATCTGGAGTTGTGTTATTTTTATTTTTTTTTATTTTATTTTTTTTCCTCGGCTGCAAAAATAAAGACTTCACAGCTTTTTGGTTTGGGACTTGGCTGCTCATCATATTGATGAGTGTGAGGGTGTTTTCCTCTATATTTTAAGGTATGGCACATGTTTAAGACTGCAGTTTCTAACGTGGAATTTTTTACTTACCACCACCACCATACCCCTGGGACCCAACCAACCATCTGCGGCTCCAGAGGAACTCAGTCTGTCACAGTCTGAACTATCTTATGGTCAGTTATTAACTAAGCACCAATGGTTAGTCAGCTGACCAGTCATGTGGTCAGTTTGATGTTACTGCATAATCCCACCATCTCCATCCATGCAGCTCATGTTGAATAGTTTCTGGACATGTAAATTATTTTGGGTCACTGTCTGTTTTCTAATGGTTAGACCTGGTCAACGTCAATAGGTCTTTAATGATAGTAGTTTCTTAGATTCCATATTGACTTAGAAAATAAAGAATTTAAAACAATACACTCTCTTGTGGGTTAATGCTCCAAGGATAACCACGGACAAGCCAAAAAAGGTGTGCCCCAATATCTCTCTTCTGAAGTGTGGAGTCTCACTACTTCCCACAGTTTTAAAAACGTTGGATGTGTGGAGCCATGGGTTCCCGCCGCTCAAGTACATTTATTTGAAATCAGTGAAGGGAATCGCACTCTGTCAAGAAAGAGAATTGAGTCATAGCCACAGATTAGCCAGGAACATTTCTTATTGATGGATTCTGTTTTGTTGATCATTGACCCTGCTTTTTTTGTTTTGTTTCTCGAGAAAATAACCTGACAACATCAATCTACATGTTGCATGTCATCTTGTGCATTTGTGCTCATACTACATTTTTCTATTGGATATTATATATAAATGTTTTTTATAATTAATTTTCATTTCATATGGAAAAAAATTGGAATGAGATTTATTTTGTGAGTGAAAACATTTTGTGAGTGCATTCAACAACTATACTACCCTTGAAGGTCATGTACATTTGAATATATTATCCTATAGCGGAACACAATGTTTCTCAACCCATTTTCTCCCTCTTTGCAAAATAAAATATTTTGGACTGACTTTGTATTTTTTATTTCTGGAAACCTGGACCAAGCACTTAATATTTTTCCCAGATGGAAAATAAAATGTTAAACTATCTCTGTTGTTTTGGGAGTTATAATACCAAACAGATTTCAGAGCTCCACTCAGTGCAGCAGATGTGGCTTGCTATGCTGGATTTAGGAGAGTGGCATCCATCTTGGCTCGTGGCTCAGAGGATGTCCACTTTGTGCCCTCAGGATGGAAATCCACATAGCTTGCATCTCCGCAAAACTACACTGCTCAAAAAAATTAAAGGAACACTTAAATCACACATCGGGTCTAGATGAATGAAATATATTAAAGATCAAAATCTTTACATTGTGTAATTTGTTGAGAACAACAACAGTCTATGGAAACCAAAATCACCAACCGATTGAGTGCTGGATTCAAACTCACACCAAAAATCAAAGTAAACAATTAAAATCACAGGTTGTTCCAACTTGTGTGAATTTCATCATGGCAACTTATAATGTGACTCAGTGTATATGGCCCCCACATGCCTGTATGCACTCCCGATAACGTCTGGGCATGCTCCTAATGAGACGGCGGATGGTGTCCTGGGGAATCTCCCAGACCTGGATCAGGGCATCAGTGAGGTTCTCAATTGGATTCCGGTCTGTGGAACATCAGGGCCAGTCAATGGCATCAATTACTTCGTCATCCAGGAACTGCCTACACACTCCACCCACATGAGGCCAGGCATTGTCCTGTACCAGGAGGAACCCAGGGCCCACTGCACCAGTGTAAGATCAGGATTTCATCCTGGTACCTAACAGCAGTCAGGGTACCGTTGGCTAGCATATGGAAGTCTGTGCGACCCTACAAGGATGTGCCTCCCCAGACCATAACTGACCCACTGCCAAACCGGTCATACTGGACGATCTTGCAGACAGCATAATGTTCACCACGGGGTCTCCAGACTCTTTCATGTCTGTCACATGTGCTCAGTGTGAACCTGCTCTCATCTGTGAAGAGAACGGGGTGCCAGTGGCAGACGTGCCAATTCTGGTGTTGTCTGGCGAATGTCGGTCAAGCTACATGGTGCAGGGCTGTCAGCACAGGTCCCACTAGAGGACGTTGGGCCCTCATGCCACCCTCATGGAGTCTGTTTCTGACAGTTTGGTTTGCTGCTGGGTTGATGCCTTTCTACGGCCCTGTCCAGCTCTCCTTGTGTAACAGCCCGTTTCCTGGTATCTCCTCCATGCTCTTGAGACTGTACTGGGAGACACAGCAAACCTTCTTGCGCTGGCATGTATGGATGTGCCATCCTGGGGCATCTGGACTGCCAGTGCAACCTGATTGGGCTGCAGCTACCGCCTGCACATGCTGCGAGTAGTAACAAGAACACTAACAAAATGCAAAACTAGAGAAGAATCTGTCAGGAAGGATAAGGAGAGAGCAATTTTCTGTGGCCACCACCTGCAAAACCATTCCCTTTTTGGGGGTTGTCTTGCTGTTGCCTCTCCAGTGCACCTGTTGTCACTTTCATTTGCACCAAAAAAGGTGACATTGATTCACATTCGCGTATGCTTCCTAACTGGACAGATTGGTATCCCTAAAGTTCAATTAACTTAGTGTTATACTGTTATGATTAAGTGTTACCTTCATTTTTTTGAGCGGTGTATTTCAGTCTAGCCTCACACCAGACCAGTTGGTGGCGGTAAAGCACTGGTTGCCAACTGCCATATGAAATTCGAAGAACTATATTTATGCAGAACGCGTGCTTCAGTCGTTCCATTGATACTCTAGTTTTTTTGTGTGAAAATGGATCGCAGATGTGCAATCCAAACATGTGTCAACATAGCCCGATAATTTTTCATGGACTTACTTTGTATAATACGGATGTAAGGAGGCTTTAGTTGGTGGTGCTGCATATTCGGGTAAACATCCAGTTCACAAACTTCGCACAATGGATCAACGTGTTTGTATTGAGCATTTCTCGAATTACGACTTATAAGCACACATTTGTAGAAAACCTCTGTACCAACTGCCGTGCCATTCTAGGACCTACAGAATGGGATGTCGAGGAAATCATTTGCATATCAATTGCATATTAGCAAGACAGCTTGGTAATGTTAGTCATGACTAATGAACGTAGGAACATTTTATGTTCTCTGTGAAACCGATTTATTCTTTTCTTGAATGACGCACTACCTCACAACATGTGTAAACTTCCACACTCGAGCGTTTTTAAAGTGTTAGCAGACATTCAAATCACAGTCAACGCAGGACATTGTATATGAGGTACTAGAACTTCAAACCCGGATTTGTCAGATGGGGATGAGGGTAAAGTTTACATGGGTTCTGGCACATATAGGGGTTGAGGGGAATGGTGGATGGTTTGGCTAAAAAAAAGCCAGTAAAACAGAAACTGTGGAAGTATCGGTTCCGATAAGTAAAGCAGAGGCTAAGACCCTAATCTGGTCTAAAATTGTTGGAAAGTGGCAGGTATGCTGGGACACAGAGGAGAAAGGGAAACACTTATACAGAATACAAGGGCTGGTTGGAGCAGAGGGTTGCTGGAAAGAATAGGAGGGAGGAAGTCGTTTTTACTGGGTTAAGAGTTGGGCACTGTGGGTTGAGTAAGTATTTACATATTTTGGGTAAGTATATGTCAGGAAGATGTGACTTTTGTAATAATATTGAGTCTGGAACATGTAGTGTTTGACTGTCAGAATTATGAGAGGGAAAGGCTTAAGGTGAGAGAGGGCTTAAGAAGGTTAGGGGTTCAAGGTAATTCACTTAGGGACTTACTGGATCAATCATCAACTGAAATTAGTGCACTTATTTGGGACTGGCCCGCACTCCAGTACAGTAGGTGGCGGTAATGCACCTTGGAAGTTGGATGCCAACCGCCGTTAAACATCAACGAAGGAGAAGAAGTGAACTGTTTCAAAACCAGCTGAACTACGGTTCTGACCTCGGGTTGGCGGTTGCTAGGTAGCTACGAGCAGAATTTATGGAAATTTATCACAATGGTTCGAGAGTGTGCAGTCCTCAATTGTGTTAATAAAATGAAACCTAGCTCAAGGATCTCTTTCCATCGGCTTCCGTTCTCCAACCCTGAAAGGATGAGACTTTGGCTCATCGCCCTACAGATTGATGTTAACACTCCAGTTTATCATCTTCCCTTGGCTGACCCTCGAGTTGTGGGGAACATTTTAGTAATGGTGACTTCGCTAAGAAAGTACAACAAAAAGCGAATATTAAACATCGTTTTTTAAACAATACAGCTGTTCCCCGTGTCCGACCTGCAGCGCTACAAAACACCGGAGTTGAGGTATGCTTTTTTTTTAGTTAGGCTACTATTTGCTAGGTGTGGGCGGATCCATCCCAAAATATCGATACTACCTCTCGTTTTTGAAGATCGATTCTAGCGTCAATCGATACCAGTTTCAGTTACCAGTGTCTAATATATAAAACGCCGCATCAGCACAAACGAACATTTTAAGCGCACAAACCAGCACAAGCGGCGCACAAACTATTGAGCCTATTTCGACGGAATTTTGAGCATGTTGGGGGGCTGGTGACACCATAATAAAATGTCTAATATTTAAAACACCGAAGCAGCACAAACGAAACTTGTAACGGCACAAACGAAGCACAAACAAACAATCACGTTTATGGGTGAATTTGGGGGGCTGAGTGACCTCGGAATTATCTATAAAATATTCTTTAGGACTAATATCTAAAAAATGACAGCAGTACAACTGGAGCAGAAGCGATTAAAGGTATATTACCTGCGTAAAGATGGTCCCACATCCAGCGCAAAACTACGGCAAAATAGGCTTAATCGTTCGTGCTGGTTTGTCCGTTAAAAATGTTTGTGCTGCTATCATTTTTTAGATATTAAAAATATTTTATAGGTCAAATTCACTCAAACTAGGCTCAATCATTTGTGCTCCTTTTGTGCCGATAATGGTTTGTTTTTGCGACTGCTTAGGGATAGTGACAGAGCTATAGTGGAAAGAGAGTAAAGCTAGTGCGCTATCCAGTAGGAATGTAGGTTGTACCAAAAATTAGCAGCACAAACAAACCTTTTAGCGGCACAAACGATTGAGGCAGTTTGGAGCAGGTTGGGGGTCTGGTGACACCTAAAATTAAATGTTTAATATATAAAACGCTGCGTCAGCACAAACGGAACTTTTAACGGCACAAACGAATGAGCCTATTTTGACTCTATTTGGAGCATGTTGGGGGGGGGGGGCGTGACGTCATCACCAATAATTAAATGTCTAATATATAAAATACCGAAGCAGCACAAACGAAATTTTTAACGGCACAAACGAAGAACAGAGTATTTTGGTTGATTTTGGAGGAAGTTGAGGGGCTGAGTGACCTCAGAATGACATATAAAATATTATTTAATATCTATAAAATGACAGCAGCATAAACGAACATTTTAACGGCACAAACCAGCACAAACGATTGAGCCTATTTTGTCGGTTTTGCGTTGGGTGGGGGGGTCAACTTCACGCACGTCAATCCAACCCATAGGCCTACATTTATTGCATGCATGAATGCCATGGCTGAACGAAAGAGGAGCATCGCATGAAATATGACTATATTAAGTCATTCAAATAGTTCATTTAGCCCATTGAAACATATAAATTTAAAACAATATACCTCAAACCTAAATTATGGAAAAATGTAGTCTGTTACAGGCTATAGACGTAATTATTTTATTTTACCTAGGTGATTCCCCAAGAGGTCTGGATATTCAAATGAACCTCTCCCCTACATGAAAGTACATAAGCCACTGTTAATAATGAAGAGTAGTGGTATCGGTATTGGTCAATATATTGCATAGTGTATAATTCGTTCTAAAGATGGTAAAGTGTAAAGATAGGACGTTTTAATACGTTCTAATTAATGCAAACAGCAAATCATAGAATAATTATAGGTGCAAAATAAAATAATATAAACAACAATATTAAAGCATAAAATGTGCAAGACTGTATACCGGAATTTGGCCTATGCAAATTGCGCAGGTAATTCTTCACAAATAACAAAAAAAACGACGTTGTAAGGTGGAACATGTCATTTGAGAATTACTCACTAGGGTATAAAGAATCCATATAGTGTGTCAATTTAAATTATATTTAGGTTTTTGTACTTGACTTTCCACTTCGCATCGATGGGAAAAAGGACCAACAATATCAACACTTGCTGGCATTGGAGTATAAAAGCCAAGCATGGGACCTTGGATTAATTTACAGAAGGGAGACAATACAGGGTTCAGTTATTGGAGGTGTCATCTGCAGCACTAATTGCGGTCTTCCTCTGGCTTAGCAACTCGACATCAACTGACCCAATTCGAGTTCAGGCTGACTTGGTCATACACTTCTATGAACTCGGAACGGCCTCCATCATTTATTTTAGTTACAAATGGTTGATTGGTCCGGTATGATGGGTCTTGTCCAAACAGAATAGACTACTAGCTAACGTGAGCGACAGTTTTGTAAATAAAGCCGGTTACCAGATAAAGCCTCCTTGCAGGCAGATTCATCCGCGCAGAAGCAGCTAATACATTACCCAGAAAGAATGAACAGCGATAAATATTGATACCATGCTCGTTTTGGCACATTGAGACCTATATCAATACACTGGCCTTATCGTTTTAGAAAAATGATTTTGATATGTTCGAACGCTAAATCTGTTGCCCTGTTCTCTTCCCCTTTAGCCCAGAGAGAGACTGCAGGAAAAATTGAAGACACTCAGAAGTGAAATGGTTAATGAAAAACATGTCTCTACGCACTAGGATCATGCTAGATAATCTGTAAATAGGTCCCATGTTTAAAAATAGTGAACATATCCTTTAAATGGAGGGCCACATTTGTTTTGTAATCTGTTAATCATAAGTGGTTTGCAGGCCAGAGAAGGACAGTAATTAATACATTTATACAGTAGGTCCATTATGATGTCTAAATTTAAATTCATATTCAAATGTGTAAGAATGGGCTGGTAAGTATTGTTTTACTTCCCCCTCAAAATTTTTTATCTACCCCACCTCTATCTACTAATCCTATACTCTACTCCAATACTCGACTCTGACCCTCAAAGCGCTACAATATATATTTTCTTGTAGTACACGTTCATGTATATAAAAATGGTAATGTCATACAATTCTCTTAAATATATTTTGGGAGAATTTTGAGGTTGAACATTGGTTAGACTGGAAATGGTGGAGAGTGATTTAGGATGCACCATTGGTTTCAACAACAGACACAAGACATACCAGCAAAACAACAACAGCAACTCTTGTGACTGGTAATTGCAGAGTGTTCACAGCTGGTGATTTGCACAATCACGATGTGTGTCAAAAGTTCACTACTTCCAAAGCCTGGAGCGCACAGCTTAGCTTACCCGCTGTCCTGATCACTCATTGAAGCTATATTTAATTGGAAATGAAGGTGGAGGGGCACTTCTGAAGTGCGTAGGTGCGTCAAATACATCTTTACCTTAGCTCCGTGGGTTAACGCTATTGTGTTGTCAAATGCAGTACATTTCGACAGGTTTCCAAGGCTGGTGTAATTAGGTCCCATTCCATGCAGGAAAAACAGTCACCTTCAGCAGACATAGTTGGCATTTAACATTTAACATTGCCTCCACAGATGTGCCAAGATGTACTGAGTCAGCCCTCAGCTGCTGTTTCAATACATGCCCGAGCCTGCTCCCTCTCTCTGCATTTTCTCTATCCCTTGGTCAAAGCTCTTTCCTTGTGAACTACTCCAGTTCAAATGAATGTCTTACATCCTAACATAGCCGCAGGTAAACATGTTGGTTATGTTAGTGTAAATTGAGTTTGAAAGAAACCGGCTACAGTGCTGTGTACTAAGAATTAATGCACCTGTCTATATAACATTTATATGATGGAACACTAAAAAACGACAACCCACCCCCGACATAATGAATTGAAATGGATATATGTATATGGTTTCTTGCTAGGTTACATTCTAGAACAGATGCATACATGCCTATAATCATTTGTTTTTTCTTTCCTAAGGCAGCTGATGGGGGATTGTCCCAGTCAACTGAGGAGTTGTGTGAACATGATGGTTGGTCCTCAGCCGAGCAGAGTGAGGAGGACGAGAAGCCCAAGAAGTTCAATAAGCAAGAGCATTCAGATGGCCAGGCATGGGAGCCGGCTGTGAAAGATATTGTAATGGACTCAGATTCTGATTCTTCTGAGGATTTGGAAACTTCAGATTCCCCTGGAATTCCAGAAGCAGCCAATGTTGACAAGTCTGGAATAGAGAAAGAAGAGAGACTTGTAGAATGGTGCACTGACTGTGAAGCAGAGTCTTTACTCACCTGCACCACTCAGCAACATAGGAAGCTGTATGCCTGTGGTGTGTGTGTAAGTCAGATTGAAGGGATGGTTGGATTTGACCAATTCTACATGCGGTTTGATGACCTCACCAGCTTTGAGGCACATGTTCAACAGGAACACAGTGCGAAACCTCATAGGTTGCTCTGTACAGAGTGTGGCATTCATCCCTGCAAGAAGGACCATTCTTGTGAGCACATTATCAAGAAATTCCGCTGTTCAGACTGTGGTAAGCGCTGTAGAACTGAATTGGGTTTGAAGATCCACACAAGCCTCCACCACCATGCTCATGTTTATCCCTGTAAGTACTGTTTCAAGCCCTTCCATACCAGGCCAAATAAACTGACCCATGAAAAGAGCCATCAAAAAGATGAGTGTCCATATCGGTGTTCAGAATGTTCAGAAAGATTTGATGATATAATTGAAAGACAACGTCACGTGCAAACCCATGGCAACCTGAATAGAAACATCTGTCACACTTGTTACAAAGCATTTTCTAACAACAACCGCCTGGAGAGGCACATGCTTATTCACACTGGGCAGAAGCTCCACATGTGTCAGGTTTGTCAAAAGTCCTTCAACCAGAAGAGCCACCTCAAGTCCCACATGCGCCTCCACAGTGGGGAGAAGCCCTTCAGGTGCCGGTTGTGTGAGAAATGCTTCAACCACAACGTCAGTCTGAAGAACCACATCTGACGCCATCATGTTCCCAGCTCTCAGGATAAGGGGGACACGGATGTGGAGAAAGAGGGATGTCTCTAGTCGTAAGGAACAGGGGAAGGATAACGAGCCAAACCCTGGGACTGGGCTGGAGAGGGAAGGAACTTGGGAAGAGTCAGAGCAGGAAAGTATAATGAGTACTAACTTTGTGTTGCTGCTGGGTTTTATAACAATTGTTGACTATTTATGTCTGTTAAATATTTGGATGCCCTGTTCTCATAGCTGAAATACCATTTTAAAAGTTTTATATTACAGGATTTGTGTATTTGCTGTCATGATTATTATTCAAATTGAATTGAAAAAATATACTGACAAAACATAACATTGTTACAAAACATAATATGAAAGTCCTTTGATTAAGCCTTATTAAACAGTTAATAAAGAGTATTTGTTATTCCTAAATTGTCAATAAGGAATCTGGAGTCATTTACACGTGTATATACATTATTTTAGAGATGATGGGGTCGTTGATAGTAAATGCATTACTTGTATATCATTAATGTGCTGTGAATGTAATTAGGAACCAGATATTCTCAAAAAAAATTAAATTTATGAAAAATCATCTGTTAATAGTTGATGTAACTAACAATTTATGTCTATAGTTAGAGGCAGTTACAAAGAGCTGTAACTTCTGTTCGGTACCCGGAAGAAGAAAGTTTCACACAGGCGCAATTAAGCCACTGATATTGACGGAAACTTGAGTGGTGGCGGCACAATCGAACGCACCGTCACTACATGTCCCTAACTAATCCAACATTTGCTTAAATAGAACAACGTTATGGTTAGTTTGGTAGCTGGAGCGGCGGTATTCAGTGGGTTAATTCGTAGCAGCGTCTTGTAAAATGGTCGATTTCGACTCTGGAATGGTCTATGTTCACGAGAGAGGACAACTTCGTCGAGTCAATGACATTGTGCTGGCGGAAACGAAGTCATCATCCCGCAAAACCACAATAAGCTCTCTTGCGTTGAAAAAGGAGCACTTCATCTTCACCTATAACAAAGAAGGCAGTCTGAGATACTCGGCTAAATCACTCTATGACATCTCTCTGCTGTTTGTAGCGTATAACATCCACCACGTCGACTCATTAAATGGATTTCCTGAACAAGTAGGAGGCAGAGTCTTCGCTATCGCGGAAGAAAATCAGATATTTTCCGACCCTGATACAGCTCCTAGGGCTCTGAGGTTGTTCAGTGATGCATACGGGGAGGTAGTGCTTAGGTCTTTTTGTTTACGAGATAGGTAATAAAGGCTTGCTTACCCCCATCCCCGAATAGGAACCAATGTCAGTTTAAAAAACCCATAGATGTACTTAGCTTGCTCTTGCAACCATTGACGTTTACATTATGAAACTCGAATAATTGATTCCCCCCACAGATTTCCCTTACTGTCTGAAAAACTGGAAGAGATAAAAACGTTCCACAGTCTGAAGTGCCTGGATCTCTTTGGTTGCAGATTGGGGGACAGCCATGACGTCTTCCAACATCTCACGTCAGATACATTGTCGAGGTTTGAATAGTTGTAGCTCTACTGTACAATGCCTGATTAAGGTCAGTTAGTCCACATTTTCTCTAAACGTCTACACCCCTGACATGTTTTGACAGGAGGCATGTTTAATAGTAGCTTGCATGTCTCTCCTCAGAAGCCTTCTCCAGTTGTCCCTGGGTGGTAACAACCTGTCAGACCAGGGTCTTCAGAGGCTGACCGCCCCTATCAGAATGATGCAAAGGGGACTGAGACACCTGCAGCTGCTTGACCTGTCAGGTGAGTTGTGTATTAAAGACACACGTCAAATGTGTAGTATGGCTTTCTAGTATCCTTTCCTTCGTTTACACTGATAGGATGGAGCTACTTGATTATGTCTTTTGAGTCTGTCTTCCATGTCACTTTTAGGAATCGATGGCTTGGGCTTCACTGTGCCATGCTGAGCTGTACTTTCTGTCCTGATGTATAGGAAAATGCGAGCGCTAGTCTGGTTCCGTTTAGATCAAGCACCTCTGTGCCCCTGAATGTATGGTAGCTCTGAACTGTTTTCTCTCCTTTCATCAGATAATCCTATAACTGAGAAGGCAGTTGGATATCTTACATGCCTCCCCAAGCTAAAAGGACTTGATATAACAGGAACTAACATAAAGGTTAGAATGTCTTTCAGTGTCACAAGTTTAATTTTCATTTGGCTTTATTTCCTATGTGGAGCATAAGTCTTCTGTGGGGGAATAGGCTAATCTTTACAGAATTCAGGGTTAAATTATACTGTTTCAATCTCAGATGGGTCCGTCACTAAAGAAGATCCTGAGAAACACATTGGGTTTGGTCCTGTCTACAAAACCACTGGAAGCCTTTGACCACTCCTGCTGTAAAACAGAAGGCTGGGCAGAACAGGTAATTCTTCACAAACTTTAAATGTACATGAAATTAAAGTTCAGTTTCTAATAAAAACCTACATCCTTTGTATATAGCTGCTTTGCAGAAGCTTAAAAGTAACTTCCCAGTGTTTGGGAAGAAAAAATGACCAGTAATGATTTTCAATATTAATAAGTTGTTGTTTTTTTCAGTTCATGCATTCTTTACAAAGTTTTTCAATGTAGATATGATGTGGACGTAACCCGACAACAGAATGTTGTGGGCAAATACTGGTGTTTGAAAATATTCTTTTCACTAGACCTCTGATTGTCTAGATCAGTGTTTCTCAACCCTGCTCCTTGGCGCCCTCCTGCCCTGCATGTTTTAGATTTCTCCCTGCTCTGTCACACCTGATTCAAATGATCAGCTCATTATCAAGTACTTCATGAGCTACATCAGGTATGTCAGGGCAGGGAGAGATCTAAAACATGCAGGGAAGGGGGCGTCCAGGAGCGGGGTTGAGAAACACTGGTAGATCATCCTTCTCAGTAGGATGAGATTGTCCTCCATGAGAAAATGAAAAGCTTCAGTATCAGATGTTCTGTCGGTATGTGTATCACCTCCTCTGTCAAATGGTGTATTTGATACCACCCTCATTTCATGTTGAATATTCGTAAAATACAACCTTCTTACAAGGGGAAATATGCATATGAATGAACCTCTAAAGGCGTGTGGCAGCGTTAAGAGAGTTTTGGTATGGCAACTGCGCCGCTCCTGCGCAAGACAGAGTTCGTCACGATGGGAAAGCTCCGTGCCACCCAGAACCTCTACACCAAGCAGTGTCAAAAACCCAAAGCAGTGTCATATACTCCAGCCATTCAACTCATTGACTGTTGTCTATACTACGTTACGCCATGGCACACACACAAACACATGGTCATTCACGCACATACAAGAGAGAGGGAGACATGGACACTTTCACATCAATTGTGTTGTCATAGCCGCAAACTTCCAGTGTTTGTCCATCCGTTTAAGTATACTGAATGCAGACACCCACTTGAGTGTAGGCCAAACCTTTGTCCAGTACTAAGAAAATATATTTAATATTGCTTCTGCAGTTTCATAGTTGTATGGTAGTTAATGGGAACATCTGGTTCTTGAAAAGTTTCCAGTTTGGGGATAAGAGGTTTTCATCAGACAGCCATGTTATGTTGCTGATTTTGTTCATATTCCTTGTTGGTATTTTTCTTTTTGTCTTATCTTTTTTCTTACTTTTTTTAAACTCTGCATTGTGAGTAATTGAGAAAAAACCAACGTGCATACAGCTTGAGTTTTCTTAACTCTAATCATGACCAGAAAAATCTTATCTTTGCCACATGCTTAACTCTAAAGTCACGCATCCCCAATTTTGTGTTTGTAGCTAAGTCTTGTAAAGTGTTTTATTTTTTCCTCCTATTTATACTTGGGCCCGAATCACTAAGACATCACGATTCAACAATATAACCTATATATGAGTTAACATTTAAAATAGAATGTCATTTAAAAAGGAGATTTTCAGTGGAATTATTTGAATTATAAGAGGTTCTTTGTAGTTGCAGTTTCTGGTAATAAAGTAGTATGTGGGTAATAAAGAAGTATATCGACAGCTTTGTGTTCTTGGTGTGTTACAGGTAGTCAACCAGTGGGAGTTGAGTGCAACTAAACTGCCCTCTCTGAAGAAGATCAAAGATTCAAAGACGTCGGCATTTCGCTTTTGTGAGTTTCTGTTCTTTGGATTTACTTTCACATTTCAAACATAGTTTCGTACAGAGATCTTTGTATGCTATTTTTATAAGACTACGAGCATCATTATGCTTTTCAGTTGGCAGAGAGAAGTTTGTCAGAGATATCCTGAGTGCGACACCTCTGGTTAGAAATGAAGAGGAAGACAACACGAGGGAGAGAATCCATTTTTTTAAACCGGCAACGAGCACACACACACATCAGACCCAAAGCACAGGGATCGCAAGTGGTCAAGTAAAAGCATCCACACACCATTGCACTTCACAGAACACATTTCAACCCACAGGGATTCAAAGTGGACACATGAGGTCCTCTTTATACAACTGCACTCAACTTGCAGGGACCACTGATGGTCATTCTGTTCATGTAAATCCCTGCTCACAGAACAAGAAAAGACCTCTTAGAACAGAGGTTGGGGACAGTGGTCTTCACAGTCCGCCTGCTAAACGTGCATCATCATCGTCACCACCACCACCAGCTTTCACAGCTGAGGACCTAGATCTGCTCAACAGTTACTGACGGATGCATGGCTTTTCTCTTTTGCACTGACTCTGTACCTGAAGTCCATAATCTCAAAATGTTTTTGAGCGTTTTTTAATATCTTGCATAAAGCAAAGGTCAGTTTCCAGATATGTTAGCTTGATAGGCTTTTTTGTTTAATTGGACCCCGATCCCTTGAAATGTGGAGGTGCTGGAATATGTGGACAAATTGCTTGGTCAATCTCCTGCTTAAACATGTCTGTTGACATTATTTTATTTATTTTTTACAAATAAAGGCTGTTTACAGAGTACATAACTTTGATTTGGTTCTGGATTCAGAGATTAGGGTGTTCTGTGTGTTATTATATTCAAATCTGGACCATGAAGCCAGTTCCACTACATTTCTTTTGAATATATATTCCTTCTGCTGTAGATATAGAACGGTGGGTGTGCAATTTATTTTCAGGTAGAATAGAAAACCAGCAGTACTTCTGTCCTCAATGCATCAGATTTTATTACTCCTAGTCGCAGGTTAAACCCCTGGGGCTGCTGTACCGTCACGACATAGACACCGGGATATACAGGAATAGTCCACTGCAATACAGAACCACCAGTCTGCACCACAGAGACCACGGCCAGCGTCTGGAGATGGAAAGGGAAGGTTGATGTATTAATCCTCTGCACGACAGGAGAGGATGGATTTCTTAATACCAAGACCAGAGTAGGGGATGGATTT